>JBBPPL010000459.1:0-19023 GCA_038091955.1 Leccinum imitatum | reverse complement strand
AAGACGTGTGTTCTTTCAGCGGAGGAAGACAAAGCCGACGTCGAACTGTTCAAGAAAGCTTTTGCCTCATTTGATCCATCGCTGTGATGAACACAGGACACCTCATGACCTTATACTAGTGTGGTCTCGTTCTACAATTCTCATTCGAGGTATCCTTGTGAGATCTGTTCGGGTGCCGTCTCCAAACTCTTCGTTGCCTGGTACTTGCCTGGTACATCCTTTCCTTGCAGCAATATGTACACGAGAGCTCCAGTCTATATTTCAGCGCGGAATACAATTCGTCGACTGACCTGACTCAGAAAGTGCTGTAAGTCTCATCTTCGGACCGATAACATATCAGGAGCCCCCAGTTCAGGATGTGATTCATCTAGTTTGGCCGGATCCCTGGGCCGTCGATGAAACGACCAGCGAGTGTTCGGGGACAAATGCGCCAGGAGTAAATCAGCTCCAATGGATCCGCCAACATCCGGCTCACGGAAATTTTACAATACTTGTCGGGACTCGACTACACTCGGTCACACCGCCAGCAGTTTAATATGTTTGGATTAAATCCGTGAATGCTAATTTGCGTCCCGGTGTTGTACCAACTGAATCATGCAGCCCATAACTCATCGACAATAACCATCCTCTCACTAGTCTTTGGCTAGACTTGTTCGTCACCAGGAGGAATATGATCAGCCGACGTCGCGTCGTCTGTTACTTCTACATTCCTCCTCCGGGGTAATCGACGGTCGTTTCTTAGATATTCGGGCGGGACGACCAGCTCCAGATCCGGCACTCTCGCCTGTGAAGGGAGGCGTCTGTCCTGCCACATTCGAGTGAGGTGTACCTCGCCAGGGATCCACGGTGCCTGTAAAGGAATATCACACACATATCCGTAGGTGAACAAGGAGGTAAACGAACCAAGTAACTATGACCGTTCATCTTCTTCCAATCGATGCCGCTCAGCCAGGGGTGTTTCGAAACTCGCTTTGCAACCCCAAGTCGATTCAGAGTTTCGTGCGTGAGTAGGCCCGCAACCATTGACTTGAGCGACTTCCCAACCCGAAGATCTCTAGGCCACTTGTATTTCTTGCTGGCGATGCGCAGGTAGATATGTTCCTCTTCCTTCCCGTAGAACGGCTGAAAGGAGAGAGCCACGAGCTAAGAACGATCGCGAAACGCCCACAAAAAGAAGACCCTTACCACACATTTTGTAACCATTTCGTACAATATTATCCCGCTCGAGAACCAATCCACCCCAAAGCCGGTACCAGACTGGCTCATAAACAATTCGGGGGCCATGTAGACCGGTGTCCCTACCATCGCCCAGGTATGTGAATTAGTCTCGGGCTTCGCTAGCCCAAAGTCTACCAGCGAGATATATCCATCCGACTTGATGAGGATGTTGGCTGGTTTGAGGTCGCGATGGACTATGCCATTGGCGTGTAAAAATTCCAGCGCGCACACAATATTGGCATAATAAAAGCGGGCCGTCGCCGCATCTAGAGGTCCACGGCGGTAGATGACGTCATGTAGAACGCCCGCAGGAATGCATTCGAGCATGAGGTAGAGATTGATTTGGTCGTGAAACACGCTAACAACGCCGTTCACCCAGGGGCTCCACGGAAGCTTGCTCAGAGTTTCCCTCTCCGCGTCGGTCTCATCTGGGTAATGCTGCGTTGACTCAGATGTCTGACAACACCTGCATTGAGAGGCATTGCACACACACCTTGTCAAAATTCTGTATGTCGACCTTTTTCAGGACTTTGAGGGCGAACGGAGAACCTGGCAGGTCTCCTCTATGAGATTCCGGCCTAGGCCGTACGCGGACGAGCAGGACGCTCCCATAAGCACCAGTACCTACCGCAGCAGTGAGTTGATGTAAAGCTACTGTTCAGAACGCCTGAACGTACCTAGTTTACGGACACATTCGAGATCCTTCAGCCAAAGGGGCGGAGGGCGCACTTCCGTGGGCTCTTGCACTTTCTGTCCCTCGTAGTAACCATGGTGGAACTTGGCGCGTTCCTACGATCTCGCGTTAGGACTTGGGGATGGTACGACAGACGCGTTGAAACGCACCAGCGGCTTCCTTCGTGGTTGCTTGACGGTGTTCTCGTTCTTCGAAATAGTAGCGCCTTTGGCATCGCGAGCTGGATGTCTCGTGGGGCTGCCGCTGTGTTTGGACGCGTGCTTGGTCGTCAATGGGGTTTGTACGCGCATAGCAACTGAGAGGGATGTCGGGATCAGGAGATACTCAAAGTTTGGGAAGAAGAAGGATGTCTTCGTTTTCTTTTTGTCTTTGAAGTAAAGTGGACTTGCATTGTTTGTCGGATTGGTCGCGGTTGTGTGTTGGCTTTGACCCACACACGTGCTTTCCTGGCTTGTACTTAGTCTCCTGCCGTAAGCAGGCCCACTTATTACAAGCTTATCTGCTCGGATTTTGTTCGAGAACATGGATCGGGCGAACGTTGCTCACAGTCGCCCGCAGGACTGGGCTTATGTGTCCGAAGGTGGATCGACGATCGTGTTCTCCTACACGGGTCCTCTCCACCCACACTTTACCGGAAGGGTACTTCGCCTCCGAAAAAAACCTAACTCAAGTTCGCTCGACGGCGCGGAGGGGGCTTCACTTGATGACACGGTAGACGAGGAAGATGACCCAACTATCGCTTTCCAGAATTCCGTCGTTACACATCTCGTGCCATCGGAATTTCTTCCCAAACTGGATGTCGTGCTCCTGGATGCTGGATGGTTAACAGCGCTCGAGATGTTGCGCGATGGCGACCGCCCCGCGGAGCGACGGGCGAAAGACAGGATCGACAAGACTCGACAAAAGGGCATTCTGGCTACGGATCTCATTGGAGGTGCAGATGTTCTGGCGGTCGAAATCAAGGTTCGATCAGCATTGAGATACCAGCAGTCGTGACCGATGACAATTGTTTTACTCAGCCCAAGTGGGGTTTTATGCCCAATCCCGCTCACATGTCTCAGAAGACCGCAGAGGTGAAGATGGCCACTTGTAGGTTTTGTATGCACGCTCGCTACAAAGCCGAAGATGGGGTCCCTACTCAGTACTGTCCACTGGATCTATACTCGAGGGATGAAGCACGCATGAGGAAGGCTATTAGCGACCTTTGGGATGGCTGGGTGCGAAGCAATGGCACTTTGAATAACATGAAAGTGTTCGTATCTGGAAAAATGATAAGACCGTCTGAGGTGCGAATTGTTGTCGATGGAGTTATTTTTGTCGATTCACACTTACTTTCAGCAGTCGTATTCTTCTCTCGTGGAATTCTTGTCGGAAGGGACAGAGGTTCACGAAGCACTGGCGACTGCTCTACTCCCATTACTTCAGACTCCCGCATTGAAGACTATATCGAATCTGCAACGTTCACTAGACGCGCTCGACATCGAAGGGATTACCAAACTACACGCCATGTCATACCCAAATGCAAAGGGTTTAGGAGGCGTCAAGCGGGACCCTTCTCTGGAAGAGTGGCGAGATTTTGCCGCTTCCTATCACTCTGTTTATTGCACATTGGACCATTCCAAGCTCTATCCCGAAAACATCGATATGTACCTCAAGGCCTACCTGCTTTCTGCAACCTTCAAAGACTGTTCTGTGATATGCAGGATGCGTCGGTCCGACGTGTCCGGAGAGTCGTCTATTGAGCCTGATGGGATATTCATCATTGACCTTGACCTCAAAGGGATGGATCGGCTTGATAGATGGGCACTCCTCGATAGGCAGATTGTTGAACACTATCGGGACAGGGCACGAAGTAAATTGTGTGTTGAGTAGCATAATGCGAGCGGGCCGGACAATGTCCCGCATAACCGATGATATAACACTTCACGTGATACATTGCCTACCCCGCGCGGCTATGTTCCGTCTCGTCCGGCGCATACTTAGCGGGCCCCGACGCTTTCTCAATGTCTAACATGATGGCTTTCATATCGTCTACCAGATTCGCAATCCGTTGCACGCGCTTCACACGCGTTTCTTCTCCCCGCCGGCTTGCCTCGACGTACAACACAGCGGTTGCAGGTCTGAGTGACGATCAAGCCGAGGTCCGTTGTGTCAGTTTCAGTTGACATGCAAAATCATGTTTCCGTTCAGTTCAGGGATGCTGTTTCCGAGTTCGCACAACGGGAGATTGCTCCAAGGGCAGTTGAAGTCGACCGAACCAACACGTTTCCAACGGTCAGCTCTGTGTTCACTCAGTCTCTCCCGATCCATTCTCATGCAACTCGTAGGATGTGTGGGAAAAGCTCGGAGATATGGGCCTGCTTGGCGTGACGGTCTCCCCAAAGTACGGCGGTCTGGGTTTGGGATACTTTCATCATACCTTGGCTATGGAAGAGCTTTCGCGAGCTTCTGGCTCCGTCGCGCTGTCCTATGGTGCCCACTCAAACCTCTGCGTGAACCAGATCCACAGGCACGGCACGGACGCACAGAAAGAGAAGTATCTCCCTGACCTCATATCTGGCAAGAAAGTTGGCAGTCTTGCGATGAGCGAAACAGGAAGCGGGTATTGAATACCTCTCGTATTCTATCGAGCCGAGGTCTGAACTCTTGTGCTTCAGGAGTGACGTCGTCAGCATGAGTCTACGAGCTGATAAGATTAAAGGCGGATGGAAGCTGAACGGTAACAAATTCTGGTTTGTCCCTCAGTCCATCTCATATATACTGCCACGGTCAATACTTTTATAGGATCACCAATGGGCCTTCGGCTTCGACTCTTGTTGTTTACGCGAAAACCGCACCGGATCAAGGTTCAAAGGGCATAACTGCATTCATCATAGAGAAAGGTTTCCAAGGCTTTTCGACCCACCAGAAACTAGACAAATTTGGTATGAGAGGTAGCGATACCTGCGAGTTGGTCTTTGAGAACTGTGAAGTACCCGAGGGTGAGCACCATTATATGACCGCCGTGGTCATCTTCCTGACGTTGTGTCAGAAAACGTCCTCGGTCAAGTAAATAAGGGAGCGGGTGTACTGATGTCAGGACTTGATCTCGAGCGCCTCGTGTTGAGCGGAGGTCCACTGGGGTAAGGATTTCGGGAATCGAATACCTCTATCAAACCAACAACTGCAGGTTGATGCAGGCATCGTTTGATTACGCGATCGAGTACGTTCATCAGCGTAAACAATTCGGCCGACCAGTGGGAACATTCCAGCTGATGCAAGGTAAGGTGGCGACTTCGCTTTTGGAAACGGTGGCTAACATTTCTGTAAAGCCAAAATTGCCGACATGTACACGAAGATCAACGCAAGTAGATCGTATGTGTATGCAGTGGCAAAGGCATGCGACCAGGGTCACATCAGTCGCCAGGTATGTTGCACTTCAACTTGATATCTACTGATATCTTATATTCCTTACAGGACTGTGCTGGTGCGATATTGTACAGCACTGATAGAGCCATTGAAGTTGCAATGGAAGCTATGCAATGTTTGGGTGGCAATGGATACATTAACGGTCAGTCTTGTTGAGTTGTCACCGCGAACGCCTCTTCTGAGAACCCCTCAGAGTACCCGATGGGCAGAATACTAAGAGACTCGAGGCTCTACGCCGTTGGTGCTGGCACACAGGAAATCAGGCGGATGCTGATCGGAAGAGAGTTCAATGAACAATTCAAGTCATGACGACTAGTCAATCTGATGTTTTTCTTGGACTGGAATGGACCAACAGGAATACAATGTATTTGATCGACGATGTGCTACAGATGAACCTTCTCAACAACTCCAGTGGCCCCAGTGGTAAACTACATGTGATATACAAATGATCTGATGTGAGATAGAAACCGGTACCCGTTTCGAATCCGTGGCAAGAATCAGCAGATGCTAGACATCGACATCAATCAATGGCATCTAATTCCGAGCCCGCTTGGCAGGCCGCCCGGGCGCCAGTTCGCCATGCGACACAAAGTGCGAGCCGCCCGCACACCTGTAGCCATTCGTCTGCTTGATCCACTCGAAATTCATCGGACAGCGGCCCAGATCCTTGAGCTTCTGTTGTACTTCTACGTCCTCCGCGGTACGCGTCTTCTTTCTCTGCTTCTCTACGTCTTTCTGCAATTGGTTCCACGCGGCGTTGGACACTCCAGTGTCGCGCTGTACAGCTTTAACATCGCGCTGCGGCTGAGACTCCTCCTCGACGGGCGCAATTCGGGCCTGACCCTGACAAAGCTGGGATTCTTGCTCCATCGGGGGGGCAAACCCGTCGCTTCGGAAAACTGGCGGAAACTCTCTTGCGGTTGCTTGCGCGACCGCAAGAGACAGGCGCGGAGGGCTATACAGCGGAGGCATGGCTTCCGTTTGCACAGCGCCCAAAGAAATAACCGTGGATCTCGTGCTCTTCTGTGCCTGCTGCTCCTCGAGCATACCTTGCAGGATCCGAAAAGTTTCGTCGGCCGAGAGCGAAAGCTTTTTATGACGGGTCATATTCGTATATGCTTGGCGGACCATCCTCTTCTCGAGCGTCTTGACGTCGCGTGCGTTTCCCCACGATGGGAGCACAGTCATTTTTTCGACGATCCCCTGCATCTTGACGTACGACGGTGAGGTTTCCTCCCTCAGCGCAGGAACGTCAACCCTTTTCTTTCGCAGTTCCTGGTCGAGTAGCTCTAAGCATTGCGTTGGAGTCAAGTTCGGGAACATGAGCTCCTCGGAGAAGCGACTCGAAAGCCCAGGATTGGTCGCGAGCAAAGTGTTCATCTCCTTCTCGTACCCGGCCAGGATGACGACGAGCTTGTTCATAAATCGCTCGTTGGTCATCAACCCCACCATCTCCTCCATGGCCTCTTTCGCATATTGACCTTCGCTAAGGCGGTAAGCTTCGTCGACGAACAAGACTTTTCCGAGCGCCTTGTCGAAGAGCGCCTTAGTCTTGGGTCCCGTCTGTCCCACGAATCGTCCCGTCAAGTCCGTCGCAGAGCACTCGACCACCTCGGCGGAGGCCAAGAATCCCATATCGTAGTATACTTGTCCGATTTTGCGTGCGATCGTCGTCTTGCCAGTACCTGTCGGTCATGTAAGCACTCAAACAGATTGCTCAATTGGCCAACTACACGTACCTGGTGGTCCCTTGAAGATGAAGCTGGTCGGAATCACTTCTCGTATCTCGTGCATGTCCACCCCACTCCCTCTCATTTCTAGAGCGACCGTCTGATATTCACCCAGTTTCTCCTTCACTTCGACACACCCCACGACGTCCGCGAATATTTTGTCGAGGTTTTCGGAGGCCACCTGACTCCGAGCAAAGTCTGGGTCGAAATCTTGAGGTTCAAATGTAATGTCCATTGTCTGGGAAACCGGGGATGACGCCATCCGCTTCTGGTATCGGGCCTTCGCCAGGCCAAGCAAGTTGTCGACTTCGCCAGCGTTGCCGAAATTGGGCCGGACTTTCATTCGGTGGAGGACTTCACCTGCGACACGCTTGGCTTCCTCCGAGGCATGCAAGTCCTGTTGTCGGAGTTTGAGTTCGAGAATATGCATGAGCTGGGATTCGGTGAAATCCTCGAAGTTGAACGCGTTTTCTATAGCAAATCGGCGTGCGAGTCCGGGATTGACGTTCTGTTCACAATGACACGTCAGTTGTGTCGTGAGCGATCTGGCTCACGATAGACCCACCCGGAACATTTCCTCCATCTGATCTTTGTATCCGAGAAGAAGAACACAACGATCTTCGCCAGGAACACTTTGGATTTCAGCGACCATTGTGTCGACGATGGCGGTGTGGTACATATTTGTATTTGTTACATGATTCTTGTTGTACAGCATATAGGCCTAGGTCATAGGTAAGAATCAGAGCGGCGGTAGAACACTCAGCAGACCACGAACCTCATCGATCACAAGTACCTTTCCTCGCGTGCTCTCGAGGATGGCCTTTGTGTTTATCTCCGTTCTACCCAAGAAAGCCCCCATGAAGTTAGCCGGATTTTTGACGACGACTGACATGAGAAGACCTCAGCAAAACGTTTAAACGAATTGTTATATGTCCATCACTGACCTTCCCCTTTGCTCAACATGCCAAGGTCTGCGAGAATTTGACCGTACAGTTTTGCGACCGACGTCTTTCCCGTCCCGGGAGACCCAAGAAAGACTCTGTTCAGCGATACCTGTATCGGTTCCTTCTCCGCAAGCTCTCGCTGGTAGTTCGTCTCCAACAGCCTGAACATGCTGCGCACGGAATCTTTCACGGACTCCAAGCCAATCAGCTCCTGCAGCTTCTTCCACGGCGTGCTGTCGCTCAGAACCTTGGACGGATCTGGCCCGATTAGGTCCTCCTTCGTCAGTACAAAGTTGTCTACCTGTACCCTCGACTTTCGTTCCCGTTCCAGTCGTTCCGCTTGCCGTTCCCGGATCTTGGCAAACATGTTTTCAAGAGCGCGTACATTCCCGAATCCTGGTTGGCCATTCCCTCGAACCAGGCGCCGGACGGCGATGCGAGCGTACAGTCCGTCGATGCCACCCTCGACTTCCATCCAGCCCTTGTAGCGCTTGTTCACCATATCCTCCAGCATCAGCATGAACTCTTTGTGAGTGTAGTCCGAGAACTGTAACAAGTACGGAAAGCGACTGGAAAGCCCCAGATTGTGCTCGAAGAATTTCTCCATCGGATCCCTATACCCAGCGAGGATGAATGCGAGTGTTCCGATCTTGTTCTCCATCTCATCGAGGAGGTAGTCTAGGACTTGTCTGCCAGACCGATCGTGGTCGCTCACAAGCTGGTAGGCCTCGTCGATGAAAATGGTACCACCTCCGGCGCTCATAGCTCTGTCTATGAGCGTCTTCGCGCCTTGTACTCCCCCAAAGGAAAGTTTCGATCCGGTGGTCTCTATAAAGGACTTCCCAGGAAGTGCACCGATAGATACGAGAAACTCCGCATAGAGTCTGGCGAACGTGGTCTTCCCTAAGAGAGAACCACTGTAACTCCGATCTGGCCTTGTGGCGAGCGTGCTCACCTGTCCCTGGATTGCCAACCAAAACAACGTTGAGGCGCTCCTTGTTGACTGGGACACCTTGACGGGTTGCAGTGTTGATGATGCCTTTGATGTTCAGGATTTGCTCCTTCACCTGTTCGAGGCCAATCATACCCATGATCTGATCGATGGCAGTGCTCTGCACTCCTTCGGCGTGTTTTTGGTTCTCCCATCTATCCCTGGATGCAGATGGCAACTTGGTATGCGACTGGACGAAGGTAGCACGCGGGACTCGCGACGTAACCAGGGGCTGACTTGGATTTCGATCAATGTGAGATAATACCGCACCGACAGTGACCGCCTTGCTGCCGGAGCAAGCAGTAGGTAATTAGAACTAGACCACACCAGCACATGACAACCACATACAGATGATCAGCCGACCAGTAGAATTTGATATTCTTGGCCACGAAATAAGAATGCAATTGACCGAGGAGCCAGTCGTCCATCGGCAATCCTCCGACCAAGTATGCCGTCTGAAGATCAATGATGAGCCGCGTTGTCGGTTTCCTTAGAGAAAACATAGTCCTACATTGATCGTCGTAGTTGTAGTTAGTCGTTGTTGCTCGAATGCGTTTCTGATGGAGTTGAAGACAGTTGTGGGGTGGCGCATGGAGATCGGGCCCAGTGGGAGACCTAGCGAGAAAAAGGGAGGGCTAAGCACTTGAATGGATGCCGTTTCCAGAGCGAAGCACATACAGCGAGCAGGAGCGACTTCCGGGCAGGAAATAAGAATAGGGTTGCGCGCCACGGAGTACATGCTCAAGTCGATCATCCCTGCATCAACGTTAATGATGACCAAACCAAGCGTGCTGGGGTCTGGACGTTGTACGAGGTTTGCCCAGTAGTGAAGGCCAGCTTCACACTCGGTGATTAGACGAACACGGGAACGCCCTTCAGGAGTGCCGGGGACAAGACCAGCACCCTCGACAGCGCGACGATACTGCTGCCGCTGCGGACCCTCCCAATCGTTTGGATGAGTGAAGATGAACTCGATGGAGTCCTCGACCGACGACCAGTTGAGCCAAGTATGACGTGCTTGAATATAGCTGCTGACGAGCTGGAACAGATACTTTACGAAATCTGTCAAGACATCGACGGTGGTTTTTCCAGAGGGCAATGGCGGTATATAGTTTCCTGGTGCTGAACCAGGAGAAGTTGAATTTTGCGGCCTGAGGTGAAGCTTCCAGCTGGATTGGACGAATCGAGTCATTTAAGAACTTTACGATGAGCAAGGGAAACTGACCATACTGCTTTCCTCCAGCCTTCTTTCACAGCTATCTCGCTAACATAGTCTGCGAGCGCCTGGATGCCAGTGGCTTTGACGCTGCCATCTGAACCGTAATACAATAGAGAGGGCACTTTGATGACGCAATTTTTCTGACTGTAGTATCACAGAGTGTGTTAGAATCGTTTGGGGTGGAAATAGATGAAAAATATTACTTGGTGAGCGGATGAATCTCGTGAGGTTGACCATGTTGGAGGATGGAGTACGAGACAGTGCTATGAGTAGTGCCAATATCAAATGCAAGCACGAGGTTAGTCCTGCCTGCGTATAGCTTTTGATTAGACATGAATTCTGAGGGGAAGGAGAGGCGCGACTCGCGTACGATATTATATACCTTGGAATGGGTGAAGATGGCACGGTCAGGCGCTCAACGGCGCATGCAAGATTTTTTCCCAAGAACTCTGCATGATCGGGATCCGGCGTACATTGACGGCACCCAGTACCAGCAACCATGTATGTACATGTTTGGATCTCTCGGTTCTGCCATGATCGGAGATCCCTTTTGGGACACACAACTCAGATCGGTATAAGGAAGTACAACCAGAGACTGCCTGGGCAACCTCCGTTTGGAATAGTCGAGATTTGAGGTATCCGATTGGAGGATTAGGATTAGGTTACCTTCGACGGCGCAGGTGCAGTCGGGCCCCCTTCCCACCAACGAATCTCGCATCTAGATTCGCGTATACTTAGTCGAGATCTCAATACATATATTCGATCCCGGGTCCACGAAGGCGGTGACGTTATAAGCCGGCGTTGCAGATAGGTATGAAGCGGCGATTCAAATTTGTTGGGTGCCTTGAGGCATCCACATGTTGCGGCGTGGCCCGGTTTTGAGAGTACTGCTGGTCTGCTACTCTCCTGCAACTCTGCTACTAGTGTCATGGACTTCTAAGGACTTCTTCAGAACTCGTCTTGTGATCCTGTGCTAGCCGAACACGTAAAGGACCCTTGAAGGTTCTGATTGGAGTCCTAAGACGTAAGTCCGACTGTCTGAGTCTGTCTGACGGTGACTCGTCGGCAGTACCAGTATGGGTTGACTGTCACGTCCACCCACCTCGAGATCTGTGGTCCTTCACACGCTGCGCCAAGGCACGCCCCTTCAACCAACCAAACAACCCAGCGCACAGGAGATCTCCTCCACCAGACTAGACTCCACCCGGCTTTCGTTCCTGTCTGTGGCACCCTTCGCTTCCCCGCTCGCCGTCTCATTCCGCATTCGGTGGCGTAGCGACACCATCGTTCTGTGCGAGCAGCATTCGCTAGCCGACGGTTTCTGACTCGCCCTATCGCCCTTGTTTCTTTTGTCCTCCTGTTGGTCTGCAATATTTGTTATCAAATATTTCCTCTTCTATATGGTCCATCAACGTCGTCTAGACTCGCCTTTATAGCAAATACGACCTACCAAAATGATTATTCAAATTATTCTACCACGTTAGTGCAAGAGTAATCGCAATCAGACACCCTTGCAATGTCATATTTCTAGCTAGTATTAGTGGAGCGGTGTTGACGATGCACGGCAACGAAGTTTAATCTTCTCTAACGTTTTCCCAGAGAAAATAGGTTAGCAATGTATTAGTAGAGCCCATTGTACTCAGTGGTGGGTCCCGATGTTCTAATCACATTCGTGCCAATCCGTCACCATCTCACAATTTCCTGAGATTCCACCGCCGATCCTGGGCGAAACGGAGAAGATTCGATCTTATTGACTGGCCCGGATCTCCACCTGGCAGCCTGAGGTACCAGGGTGCTCTTCGAGCTCTCTTCGCTAAACATGATGGTAGTCTCCCTTAGGCAGACCCTTAGGCAGGAAGACAGTCGTTCCTTCTATAAGTATCCTACGAAGGGCGCAAAAGGTGGTCATGCGCATGTTCAAGTTGTTCCTTGTGCTGGCGGTGCGTGAAGCTACTTCCGCGTCGACCTTCCGGATGGACGTAAACTAGTCCATCTGATGGGAAACCAGATTCCCTTCAGTGGACCGGTGGGAACACTGTAAGTCGGCGACTTCACTTTTGACAACCGTGGCTAATATTTCTGTAAAGCCAAAATTGCCAACATGTACACGAAGATCCAAGTAGATCGTATGTGGTTGCAAAGGCATGCCACGACCAGGGTCACGTTAGTCGCCGGGTATGATATCTATTTATGAATTTTATGTTCCTTGAATATAGAACTGTCCTGGTGTGATATTGATAGAGCCATCAATTGAAGTTGCAATGGAAGCCATTTTGGGTGGTAATGGATACATTACTATAATGGTGCGTGTTGTTGAGTTGTCACTGCAAACGCGTCGTTGAGAACCCATCTGACAGAATACCCGATGGGCAGGATACTATGAGACTCGAGGCTCTGCGCCATTGGTGCTGGAACACGGGAGATCAGGCGGATGTTGATCGGAAGAGAGTTCGATGAGCAATTCAAGTCAGGATGACTAGTTAGTCAGATATTTTCCCTGGACTGGAACGGACCAACACTGCCTGAATGCAAGCTTTGAGATATGGATTTAGTCGGCGATGTGCTGCTGGAGGGTCATGTTTTATATTTCCTGAGCTGCATCAAGTTCTCGGTCCAGCCTCCTTGGCCAGTGACATTGACTAGCGATTCTGCACATCACATTCAACTCCAGCACTGGAAGCTGAAATATGATAAACAGTCGCAACATTTCATTACCCACGTCTTAACATTTAGGGTAATTAAAGTAGGGTTTCACCTGTGAAGGAAGGTGAGTCCCAGCGTAACAGATGCAGATTACTCGCCTACCTAGTGCTGATCGGACGAGAGAACAGCCAACAGCTACGGTCTGCCGAACACTCTCTGGGTCTGCTAGAGATGGGTTGACTTCCTGCGTGAAGGTGAGCACGATGGTGTTTGGAGGGGAAAAAGGATCTAACCATCAGATCCAACGCCACGAGAAGACCAGTTTCATGGATGGCTTCGCAGATATAGTGACCTTCCCTGAATGTCAAACCGCCACGCACCTGGTCGACACGAGATCAGACGGTTACGATCAATCACGTTCACAACAAAATCTCACCGGTGTACCAGTGGACGGTGCGACGGTGGGGTCTAGAGCATCGACATCAAAGCTCAAATGAATAGGCAAGTCCCGATTTGGGTTTACATGATCGAGAGCCATCTCCACCACTTTGCCGATGCCATATTTATCTATTTCATGCATACTGAACGCCTTGATCTTGGTTTCCTTGAGGAGACGCTTTTCCCCAGCGTCCACGTCACGCAAGCCAATGTAGACAATTCGCTCTGGCTTCAGCGCTGGCCGCACCCACGAAAATGCAGGAATAGTTTCTCCCAGCCCAAGGAGAAATGAAACAGGCATGCCATGGATGTTGCCTGGCGGTTGAATGAATTCCCAGGAGGGTGGAGCAAGTTGGCACACATACCACTGTCGGTTGTCTCCACGGTATTGAGATCAGCATGGGCGTCGATCCAGATAACACATGCGTCCGGGTAGGTGCTCGAGTGATGCGGATCAGTAGGATGTAACACATCGCAGGACAACACTCACTCAAGGGTACCAGAGATAGTACCCATGGCCTGTCGAATTTTGTCAAGGGGGGTTGAAACGTATGAAGCATGATACGAACAAGAGAGTGGTCACCACCCAAAGTGACCGGCAGCTGGCCACTTTTAGCATGCGTACCGACGGCGTTTGCTACAGACTCGCAGACGCGAGAAACCAGCCTCGGGTTCTTGAGTATGCCGATTGGAGGGTCAGCAGCGGCCTGAATTCCTTCGAACTGGTGATGACCATCGAAGTGGACCTTCCAACCAAGTTCTTGGAGCTGTTCGACAAGCCCAGCCTCGACGAGATGAATGGGGCCTTTATCGACACCTAATTTGGGCTGCGACAGATGAGAGATAAGAATCTTTTTTTAGAGCAAGTTACATACTTGGCCACCACTTCATAGGTTTACGGAATAAGGAACGCAGAAGAGAAGAGGCCACCTACTATGGTGCACACTCACCTGAAAGGGCAACCTACAATCTGATGGACACCGGGTAAATCATGCCGCCGAACACGAACGGTCGGAGGACTTACCGCAACAGTCTTTGGGTTGGGGAGAAACTTGTTGGTGGGGGTGGACATGATTGGGGGGCAATAGAGAGAGTGTGTGTGTAGTACTATGGAGAGGAACCTACTTATAGCCTGAGAGTCTCGGACCGTCCTCCACAGGAAACCCGGACCATCACTAGCATTGCGGGACTTGCCGTGTGCCGCGTGCCGGTGCTCGGAGTGGTCGAAAGTACAAATATAACTCTCCAGCTGCGGCGATGAAACGCTACTGTAACTTGATACCGCCCGCTAAGGGTGGATGCCATCTGCATCAGATGGGCTAGTTGATTTCAGTGGAATACTCCGTCCGAGATGTATAAATACAGGTAGCCCATCACCGCCGCTATTTTCGCTCCACATCGACCAATCCCCCTTAACAGCTGTCATCCAATCATGGTAACGTCCGCCCCTTCCAGCAAGCCGTCCAGCAGGCTTCCCTCCCGTAGCGGCACCCCCAGTATAAGAGAGATGGTGCGTATCATTTCCTCAGGCTCTATCTTTTCAAACAGACATAATACTGTAATGCCCCTTCACTTGCCCCGCATTAATTCCGTCGCCAATTTCGCCCACCAGGTGCAAGAAGTCATGAAGCACTTCAGGCACGAAAAGGAGTCAGAAGCTCACCAGGTATCTCTGCCACTCACACGCCTCATCACAACTCGTCTCAGTCATTCCGCCAGATTTACCGTGGGCAAGTTGGCCACCAGCCCAAGGGTATTGTCCCCGAGATAGTCAACCCTGTAAGTGGCACGCTACTCTCGTTATCTCCAGATCGTCATCTTCGACGTCACAGGATGAAGAAACTGTACCTGGTATCGAACATCCGGGTAGCACGGGCGTGATCTATTGTTCCGATCGCGCGATGGCCAATGGCTTCAATTATGCCTGCTCCCACGAATGGGCTAATCTTGGTCAAGGCGCGCCTGAAGTTGGACCGATCCCCAACGCACCCCCCCGCCCCGACTCGATACCCCTGCCAGTCGATTCTCTAGAATACGCCCCTACAACTGGCGTCAAAGGTTTGCGGCGTTCCATTTCTCACCCTCTGCCCTGACCACCTTCTCTCTAAGCTCTCCGAGAAGCTGTCGCACACTTGTACAACCACACTTACCGTCAGGGGAAGGACAGCCAGTACACATACGAGAACGTGTGTATAGTACCAGGCGGTCGTTCTGGTCTGACTCGTGTCGCCGCTGTCGTGAGCGATGTCTATTGTGTAGGTCTGAGTTCCCTTTCCAACGTTATCGCTCAACAATTGCAATCCGCAGTCCTATCAGATCCCGGATTACACTGCTTACGATCAAGTGTTGAGTGCGTTCAAGCGCCTTGTTCCCGTTCCGACAGTGTAAGTATCTGAACGATTCTGAATTGTTCCATATCTGACTCTGCTTAGTCTTGATCCCAAGGTCTATCCCCATCTGACTTTGCTATCTAGCGGTGCTGATTTTTTGTTAGAAGAAGTACCGCCTCGACATCGAGCAGACCAAGGTAGCTCATAAATGCTTCTGCTTCCATCGCTCAATTCAAAGATGACCATCAACAGAAAGATATTCGTACACAGGGGCTTGCTGTCATCATCGCATCGAATCCACGAAACCCAACAGGACAGGTCATTGCGTATGTTTAACAATGTTCATGAGAACCGTTCCTCAGTACAAAACATTCAGTGGCAAAGACCTCAAGGAACTTGTTGCCCTTAGCAAGGAGGGAACGACCGTTATTCTTGACGAGGTTTGCCGCATCATTGGTGGTTTGACACGCTAATGAAATCAATACATCGCAGTTTTATTCCTGGTACATGTATCCCGAGCACGCGCGGGACTTTGGCAAATCTCTCTCCTCAGCCGAGTACGTGGACGACGTCAATGTAGATCCGGTCGTTATCATCGATGGACTTACGAAGGTGGAAAGAGTTGATGCTCCTCGTGACCTGTCAAGCTAAACGAGTCTCACAGAATTGGCGGCTCCCTGGTTGGCGTGTTTGTTGGGTCATTGGTCCAAAGAACTTGATCACAGCACTTTCTCAGTCAGGTTAGTCGACGAATTGGATCTCATTGTGTCCCGTGCTGAATACAGGCCAGGTTCCTTCCTGGATGGTGGGGCGAACCACCCGTATGTTTATATTTCATGTGTTGCCTCTCTTCTTCACATGCCATTCGACCAGTATGCAACTTGCTGCCATTCCCCTCTTGGAGCCCGGCCGCGTGGCGGAAGAAAAGGTGATTTTTTATAGCTGACAGCGTGCCATTGAAAGGTTGACTTCTCAGCGACCGACAGCTCGCGTTACAAAAGCACTTTAAAGCCAAGCGTGACCATGTGCTCAAGAGGCTTCATAACATGCATTTGGACGTTGATATCCCACCTCAAGCAACATTCTACATCTGGCTCAACTTGGAGAGTCTTCCTCCGCCGCTGAATAATGGCTTGGTTGGTTCCCATGCATGTTTGGATAATGGACTGTATACAATTATTTTCCTAGACATTCTTTGAAGAACTCCTCAAGGAACAGACCATTGTGATCCCCGGTATTTTCTTTGATATCAACCCCAGTCATCGCAGGAACTTGTTCAACTCCCCCTGTCACCACTTTGTGCGTTTGTCTTTCGGGCCTCCTCTGGAGGACCTTGACAGAGGTGTGTGCAATTCGATCATTTCACGCTAGAGCTCACCAATTCGGCAACGATTACCAGGACTTGACGCTATGGAGAGAGTTGTCAAGGCTGCGAGGAAGGAAGGTAATACCAGACGATTTGGCCACAATTACAAGAAAAGTCTGGAAACCGCGCCAGAACAAATCTAGATGCCATGGTGATTGGAAGGCGAAGGCACGACACGTGTACGACTAGCCAGTTGGTACGGAATCCCAGAGAGATGATTGTAGAGTAAGACTGTACTAGCAGAAAGGTTGTGGAGTCCTTCACCTCTTGAACAGTTCAACGTCGGCTTCCTGTTCCTCTTCTGGAACAATGCATGACCTGTCAACAAAAACACGCGGACTGCGTTCAGAAACGTCAAATCGAGACGATCGAGCGTTTCCCTATCGATGATGAATCAGGATCAGGAACGTGACCTCAAGGCCACCAGCAAAATGAAAAACTCGGCCTTTTTTTATTCAGACACGTCGGTATCTTTTCGGGCATTGCCCGACCTCTTGGCTTGACACGTGGATTGCACGCTGGATAGATTTTCCAGGATCGGATTTCATTATCGCTTTCCAGCATTTGTTGTTGATACGATCTGCGCCAAGATATTTACACTGCGCATCCGTATACCGACGTCCCACTGACAATGCGCATCCGAGTTTCAGAGGTACTACTGTCGAAAAAGAAAATGGAAGCCATTATAATTTCATGCGCGCGCGACGTCGGGAAGCGGGCAAGGTGGGGCACACTGTGCGGCCGATCGGATGATAGGACTCGGCTAACACACATAACATGTGTATGATGATGATTGATTGATAGCGTTTCCGGTGATTCCAATACACGTGTATTCGAGCTAATAATACAACAAAACGAGGATACATGATTCAGTCGTTACTGAGTTTACACGATTGCAAAATATGTTTAACGTCACGCGTACGACCGCGATGCTCGTCGTCGCTGGGTGGGGTGTGGCAGAGGGAATACTCATAGTCGTCGCAATCTGAATCGCAGTCATCATTGATTTCGTCGTCGTCGTCGTCTTCTTCGTCTTCCGTTAAACATGGAGTGCGGGGGGAACATGGGAGGATCCAGTTGCGATACCAGCGGCCCAAGAAAGCTTTGAGCTCCGTGGAGAGACCGAGGTACTCGACGTTGCGGACGAGATCCTCCCAGCGTATCTCGCCCTGATCTAGGGCGTTTTCGATGTAATTCGTGTTGCCAAAGTAGAACCAGTGAATGAGAAGATGGATGGAGGAGGTGTCTGGGACGGGGAGGAAGATGATAGGGTGGGAGGGGGGCGAAGGTAGTACGCGAGGCAGCCGGCTTCGAGGAAGTCGGAGGGAGGGAGAGCGGGAATGGATGAGGTCATGAGGGGAGACGCCGCTCAGAAGTCCTTTGAGAAAGGCGGACTTGGCAGCGAGGTAGTCTTTATGGAGCTGTGGAGGACGTCAGCCAATGATTGGGAGACGGATAGGGATGGAAGACATACACGGATATTGATACGAGTGGCAGAGACCGCATCGGTATCTGGCCGCCTGCGATTGAGGATAGGAATGACTAGTGTGATGAGCACGACGCGCGCGATGGGAGACAGGGATCTAACGTACCGAGTGTACAGTCTGCTGTCTCTGGCTTGTTCCAATAGTGCGGTGCGAGGTCATGAAGGTGCTGCATGAGGTGCATTGTGATGGTGCGACGCAATGGTGCGACGCATTTTCGAGACTTTATAAGTTCCTTGTCAATTGAGCTCACGCGATCTGAGCCGTCAACAAAAAGTTTTTGTCTCGGTCGGTCTCGGTGGCAATAGGCTCGGTCGGTTTGGGCTCGGTGGCATTTGCGGTCGGCAGCGAGCCGCAGGGGGAATTCGGTGGCAATAGCACTTGCGGCTCGGTGGCAATTGCCTCGGTGGCTAGGAGACAAGACTCCCTTTCTCGTCTTCCCTATTGTCACCGAGGTCACGTGGACTTACTTCCCGCCGCCATGTCCGGGGAGCACCGCCATGCGAGGGGGTAAATCGGTCGACCGATTTCGACCAATCAGATCGCAGAGACCGATTT
>JBBPPL010000458.1:0-19027 GCA_038091955.1 Leccinum imitatum | reverse complement strand
AATGCCGAATTTTTTCGTCTCATAACGCGTCACACGCGCTGACGACGAACGAAACTTCCGGTAGACCTTGTCACGCGTCACACGGCCTGACGAATCGATCGGGCTAGTACAGTAATATGCTATGAAGAACAAGGCTTTGACAAAGTTGACCAGCACGCTGCGACTTGCGAGAGATTTGGCAAGCGTCGAGCGCGCGTGCTTCCACGCACGGATTTCTCTGTCTGTATAGTACTACGCTTCACATACAGAGTGATTTGCATCTTCTTACTATCAGTGTGACAGGCATCTTGTGCCGAAACGTGTCACGTCGCAGTAGACCGTGTGACCGACCCAAAAGTCTTAGTAGACGACAGTCAGAAAGCGGAAGACTTCCGTACACCCAACACAACGGATAAAAAAAATGCGCCAACATCATAATTAGGTGGGCTACCTTGTTCTCAACAGCAATAGCTTGTGGTGTTGAAGCAGTAGACAAACTTCACTGGAATTTCTGCATTGCCTGTGCACTGAATCCTGATAGTACCAAGGTAGAGGACATGCAAAACCACTCGAGGTTTGACCTAAATGTGCCCATTTTCCCATTGATTTGAAAACCGCTTACAGTAAACGATAACCATGCCCCTGGCTACATAATATGCAAATGTTTCCCATACTGACCGGTCTGACCGTCGACAGGATGATGCAGGTACATAGTATCAGACACGTAAAGCAACTTGGTTTTACCTCCAAATTGCAGATCCCATTCTTGTCAGGACCCTTAGTAAGTTATAAAGCAGAGGGGGTTTTCGTCATCAGAGGTGACGTAGTGCCGTACCAAGCTCCAGTCACCCTGACGACGATAGTATTTGAGGAGCGCCTTCGGGTTGATCATTGTACTTCATATCCTCCACACCACACACACTTCCAGGTATGACCGACGACCATTACCCCCAGCAACTCCCCACTTTTCATCGGTTGTGCGTAGACGAGCCCACCATAAATCCACCTACCGAGGTTGCAACAGCTTGGTTCGATGCGTTCTCAGCCGCCGTCGCATCATCGGACATCAATGGGATCCTCGATCTCTTCCTCGATGACGGTTTTTGGAAGGATTCCTTGGCACTGACTTGGGACTTTCGAACTCTGGAGGGATGCAATCAAGAATCTGCTCGACTCCCGTCTCACTCCCACTGGTCTCGTCGACCTGCATCTCAGTCACGAGCCCTTCCGTGCCCCAGAGCTGCAGAAGCCATTCCCCGACCTTGTCTTACTGCGTCTCACCTTTGAGTTCGGAACCAAGGTCGGCAAGGGTACAGCGGTTTGTTATCTAGCACCTAGTTCACTCGGTCCGACGTGGAAGGCTTACATCCTTTACACGTGTTTGCATTCTCTCAACGATTACCCCGAGCAGGTAACTTGGTAGATACTTAAAGTCGATGTCATCCGTGAAACTGATCACAAATACAGATCGGACTTCTGCGCCCGCAAGCTGCCGAACATGGCACTTGGGAAGACAGACGCCGTCGAGAGCTGGATCTTGCTGATGGCGATCCGACGGTGCTCGTGGTCGGTGCGGGCCACACGGGCCTTGGAGTCGCTGCAAGGCTGAAAAATCTTGGAGTCTCCCACCTGGTCATTGAAAAGAAACCTCGGATTGGCGACTGCGTGAGTTGCGCCAAGATTATGACATGCAGCGTTTGTGGATGCTCACTGCACTAGTGGAGGGATCGTTACAAGGCGTTGTGCTTACATGACCCAGTCTGGTCTAGTCACATGCCCTATCTACCGTGAGTCTTGCCAGTGAGACGTATATATCCTTCTTCACCTCTGATTTCAGATTACCGTCAACCTGGCCTGTTTTCAGTCCAGCCCGAAAGGTACGAACCAGGGGATTATATTCGCTTCTCATCAATTGATGGATATCAGTTCGCTGATTGGTTGGAAGGCTATGCCAATTCTCTCGAGCTCGATGTCTGGACCTCGACCATCGTCACCAAGATGGAGTGGGATAGCAATTTGAAAACGTGGATGGTCGAAATCAGAAGAGGTAGAACAGAAACTCGGGTTCTCAAGGTGAAGCATGTCGTGTTCGCGACCGGGTTCGTAGGTCATCCGAAGCTGCCAGACATCTCAGGCAAGGTAAATTCTACTGGTCAATTACCTGTTTCATAGGCCGCTCTGCTTATCATTCTTTCCAGGAGAAGTTCAAGGGAAAAGTGATTCATTCTTCGGAATTTATGTCCGCGTCAAATTACACTGGTAAAAAGGCGATTGTCGTTAGTGCTTGGACTTCTGGTATGAGAGCACCAAACACTGGAGAGTGTTGGCTAATATAGGTCAAAGGTCACGACATTGCACAGGATTTCCTTAACAATGGAGTTGATATCACACTGTAAGCCGTGGCAAAGTTACTGTGGTGTATGTCATGTTTGTACTGACGTACTCCTTATCCTTAAGTTACCAGCGCTCTTCTACATATATCCTTTCAGCCGAAGGAATCAAGCAGTTATCTACTCGTGCGTTGCATCGCCTCATTTTCTGATCTGCACTTGTTCACACCCTCGGTTATATAGCATTCTTCAACGAGACTCGGTCAGTGCCGTGCACTCTGATCGTTTCTGATAGATACCGGTACATGCAATCACATCATCGATGGGGACATTAAGCTGAAGAGTGGGAGCGCTATTGAGCGCTTCACCGAGAAAGGACTCAAGTTCAAATATGGGACGGAGCCGGAAGCAGGCGTCGTGGGCTTCGCTACTGGGTAAGTGACTCAGGCTTCTCCGCCCTGAGGTCCTGATGCTGAATCTTGTATCATGCTCTTTCGAGATACGGAGACTCGCGTGACCATATGTGTGAAGTCTGTAGTCCGCAAGACGCTGACAAGGTCAATGAATTGTGGGGCCTACGGAGGAAGGGGAGCTGAAGAGCGTCTGGAGGGACTGTGGACATGAGAACTTGTGGTTTGGCATCGGTGCGTGATCGTACAGCATTCTGCTTCACCTTCATGTTTGATGTGTTGTCCTCTGCCCCAAAAAAGGTAACATGGCACTGTCGCGTTTCCACAGTCGCCATCTTGCGTTGCGTGAGTGACTTGTGTTCCCGGGTATGTGTCATCGCTGATAGGGAATACAGAAATCGGGGCCGTGGAGGCTGGGATTTTGCAGAGGTCCGAGGTCAAATTTTGAGAGAAGAACGAGTTCTCTGGTATTGCGTGCGTGTTCATTTGTATGTACGGATATTGCAGATGTTGCATTGAAACTTGAAACGGGATGGCGAGAAACACGGATTCCCTAAGGACAACACCCTGTGAGTCTAAATGCACTGGCTGAATCTTTCGTGTTCCTAGACAAGGGAAATGCAAACCCCAAAAGATCGCAATGTCGGCTGAGGTACTACATAAGACGAGCGGTTGTCTTGTCTGTGGCGCTGCGATAAGCTCAGACAACGGCTTATCCACGCGCATCATTGGCCATTTGCATATCGTCCCATTGTTCACTAGTGCACTTTCCGCCAAGCTCTCGAGGCCGGCATTCCTTTCCGGCGTCGCTTCTCGTGCGACTGTGGGACTTTCGATGAGTCAAACCAACGAAATACTCTGCGGGAGATAAGTCGCTCTTACACGCCATATGATCACTCGGACACAATTAGGAACGCGGCGATTACTGTGCTTTTCAGCATAAGATCGTGATGGGAAGTCACATTCTTCTACCATTACGGAAAGGGTCAACCCTATTACTGCACTACTAGGCACTGGCATCCGGACATGGGGACGTGTATGAGGACTCGGACAAGAGGAGCTGATGTTCCTCGAGAAGGTTTTGGCCGCGCCGTCGGAGCCTGAAGGCCTGAAAAGCGGCCCAATCTGCGCCGATCGTTCCTCGAGCCTCACTCGAGCTCATGTGGTCATGACAGTAAGTATTATGAGAACCTCAGGCTCAGATGATCGTGGCGTCGAACGTGCGCGTGAGCACTGAGTTTCAAGTAAAAGGAATTCCCGGATTCTATTTCTATTCGCCGCGACTCGGATCGGGAGGGTATTTGAGGAGAACCTTTGAGCCGATCATTGGCCGTCCTGTCAACCTATTCTCCCCACATCGCACATAGTACCGTAGTATGAGCGACGAACTCCCTCAGCAGCTCCCCACTCTTCAGCGGTTGGGTGTAGACGAGCCCACCGTGACTTCGGCTACAGAAGTTGCAACAGCCTGGTTTGACGCGTTCTCTAGCGCCATCGCATCATCGGACATCAACGGAATCCTTGATCTCTTCCTTGATGACGGTTTTTGGAAGGACTCTTTGGCGCTCACTTGGGACTTTCGAACTCTCGAAGGGAGGGATGCGATCAAGAACCTGCTCGATCATCGTCTCGCTCCCACTGGTCTCATAGATCTCAGTCTCAGCCATGAGCCTTTCCGAGCCCCAGAAGTTCAAAAGATGTTCCCTGATCTGGTCTTGTTGCGTCTCACTTTCGAGTTCGGAACCAAGGTCGGTAAGGGTACGGCCGTGTGCTATCTAGTACCTACGCCAGGTCCGTGGAAGGCGTACATACTCACTACATACTTGCACTCCCTCAACGATTACCCCGAGAAGGTATCCGGGCAGATGTTAGCGTCAATTTGATATTATCAGGCTGATCCCAATTCAGATCGGCCCTCTCCGCCCACAAGCTGCCGAACACGGTACTTGGGAAGATAGACGCCGTCAGGAGGTTGAGCTCGCCAATGGGGATCCGACGGTGCTCGTGGTCGGCGCGGGCCACACCGGTCTTGAAGTCGCTGCAAGGCTGAAATACCTTGGACTTTCCCACCTGGTAGTCGAAAAGAAAGCTCGGATCGGCGATAGTGTGAGTTGAAGCCGACTTTTTCTTCTTTTTTGATGTGCTGAATTGGTGTCAGTGGAGGGATCGCTACAAGGCACTGTGCTTACATGATACCGTTTGGTATAATCAGACTCCGTATTTGCCGTGAGTCTCAGCGGGTTTCAGCTCTTTCAATCAATGAATCACCTCGATTTGCTTTTCTACTAGATTCCCAAGCACTTGGCCCGTATTCAGTCCAGCTCGAAAGGTATGAGCTAGGGTATTTGTTTTTCTTGCATCAGATGACGGATGTCGTTGCTAGCTTGCCGATTGGTTGGAGGGTTACGCCAACTATCTAGAGCTCAACGTATGGACCTCGTCCGTCATCACCAAGACCGAATGGAACGACAACCTGAAAACATGGACGGTGGAAATAAACAGAGGTGGAAAGACTCGCATTCTCAAGGTCAAGCACATCGTGTTTGCGACCGGGTTCGCTGGTCATCCAAAGGTACCAGATATCCCCGACAAGGTGAATACTGCTGGCCTGTGACACTACCTCAGAGTTTACCCATCTCCTTTCAGGAAAATTTCAAAGGAGAAGCAGTTCACTCTTCGGAGTTCACGTCCGCGGCAAACTACGTTGGCAAAAAGGCAGTTGTCGTTGGTGCTTGTACTTCTGGTATGATGATACATGATAACAAACCCGAGAGCATCTTCGCTGATACAGATTAAAGCTCACGATATTGCTCAGGACTTCCACAACCATGGAGCCGACATCACATTGTAAGCTCGCGTCGAAGTTCAACCGCGTCCCAGAACGTGTCCGGATTGACATCACATTCCCATAGGTACCAACGTTCGTCTACATATGTCATCTCGGTTCAAGCTATCAAGGAGTTGCTTTCTCGTGCGTCCTTTCGTCCTGTCCTGTAAATACCCCTCGTTTACGGGCCTTGATTCGAAAGCTTTTTTCAACGAGACTGTTCCGACCGAGGTCGGAGATGTCTACAACAACTCTTTTCCGTATTTTGTGATAAGACGTCTTCACCAACGCGTTACATCCTTTTTTGCGCAGACAATTGACAAGTGAGTACGAGTCTCCCCCATCAATTTTTAGATTCATTCCGACGACTTCCTCGCTCCCGAATATAGAGAGCTTTTGGATGGTCTTGCCAAAGCTGGGTTCAAGACTAATTCTGGTCTATACGGGGCAGGTGTTTTCCCCCTTCTTTTCTTGCGTTCGGGAGGATACTACTTTGGTAAGTCTCTCGAACTTGGACATGGCGGTCGAAGCCGTGCAGCTCAGATTCGCTTTGAATAGATGTCGGTACGAGCGCACATATCATCGATGGTAGCATCAAGCTCAAGAGCGGAAGCGCCATCGAGCGCTACACCGAGAAGGGGCTCAAGTTTGAAGACGGGACGGAGCTCGAAGCAGATGTCGTGATCTTTTCCACCGGGTAGGCTGCCTCTACGCTGTTCCCCGCAACGTTATGCGGTCCTCGATGTTGAATCTGACGCATGCATCCTATTGTTTTCTATCGAAGATACGGAGGCGCGCGCGATCACTTGGACGATGTCTGTAGCCCGCAGGACGCCAACCAGGTGAACGAGGTGTGGGGGCTCTCCGAAGAAGGGGAGGTGAACGGTGTCTGGAGGGACTGCGGACACGAAAACTTGTGGTTCGGTATCGGTACGTCCGTCTCCGCGTGGCATCCTCGCAGCTTCAACGTTTGACGTATCATCCCCAACAATACAATGTAAAGGCAACTTGGCGATGTCGCGTTTCCACAGTCGCCACCTCGCGTTGCGTGAGTGCATTTGTGTTGCTGAACTGGGTTATGTCATCGCTGAGCCGGATTGCAGAAATCAAGGCTATCGAAACTGGCATTTTGAAGAGGTCCGAGGTCAAGTTTTGAGAGAAGAACAGACTACCCCGTGCATGAAAACGCCCGATGATGATTGTACTCATAGAGTTCGCAAATTTCGAATCAGGACTCGGGGAATGCTCTGGGGACCAAGCATGTACGTTAAAAAGCTCGGAGGTGGAGCCATCACATAGACACCGTGGCACGAGCAGAGAAGAACAATTAAATATGACATTTTTTGCATGGTATTGTACAATATTCGAGACGATGACGAGTCCAAGAACCTCCAAAATGAATGCTATTAAGATATGTTACCATATGTTCCGATACTTATTTTTTAGTGGTATGCTTCTCCTGCACGCTGGCGGGCGACGACGGATGTATCCATGCGAGACACCGCATGACGCCTCTCCGAACACCTCGCATCACCTCCATGACGAAGAACACGACGCAGTGCATCCCATAGACAATGAACTGCAGGCTGACGAGCATGCCAGCGACGAATGACATGACGAGCACCGCAGTCGGCCATGCCGTCCACGCGACCGATAACAGAAAAACCATGAGCGCGACCGCGGACGTGAACATACAAAATGCTGGTATCCGCGCCGAGATGCAGAAGAAGACGTATTTGCCGTAGACATCCAGGGCCATTTTCTGCGAACGAGAGCAAAGAATAGACCATGAGTGTATGAGCAACGTAGGCATAGGCCGCGGCATATATCGACCTAGGAAGAGAGCGCTTACTTGAAATTTGGCCGGGGTGACGTTGCAGTAAGCCAGTAAGAACCAGGCATCGATTGCGAGACCGATTCCGGAAGCGATGCTGCCAATGGCTATGGCTCCCTGGGCGAACCGGCCAACGGTAAACACAGAGGCCGACGAGAATCCGAACACGCCGGCCTCCAACCTGGAAGAAAATTACTGGGTCAATATATGGCTCGTCTTGTACCCAAATCAATTTCATACCCAGCCAAAGCTACGAGCTATCCCAGAACCAACTGAGTAAAATCCTCCGGATATGTCAGATAACATGCTTACCGATCCGCCGACAAACCTCCACTCCGAAGACAACTTATTCAAGACACGCTCGTAGTCTGAATCCACTCTGGCTTCTCTGAGCTCGCGGTAAGGCGAGAACGCATCCACGATGGAGTCGATGGTCGAGGCTCGGGAATCAACGATGATGGCCTCCGTGTACGTCGGCAGCATCGAGGCAGCAAGCCATAATCGACGACCAGAACCCTTGACAATATCAGAATCTTCCTCTTCTTCGTCTGTAAATTGAGCGATGATGATCGGTTCGTTCTTCTGACGCGTGTATAACGGATCCCGTTCGTCCTCGGATCGTGTATGATCGGAATCGGACCAGTAACCGGTATGCACTTTAGGCTCTGGATCGTGCACTGCTTCTGGCCATACAAAACTCGGGGTCTCACTGGATGTCGAAGGCGGCGAACTGGAGTATTCTGACGCAACACGAGTGAGCCAGATAGGTATACCTAAGCCCAAGCAATATCTTACCTTGATCCTCAGAGTCTTCGCTCATAATGTCCGACTTCGTGTCATCTTCAGCGCATATCGTTCGTGCCTTGGATATCTGAGGCAAATCGAGCTTCGCGACGAGAAGAACCGGGGAAATTCTTGCTTTGTTGGCTCCGCCACCCTTTTGCCGCGAGACGGAGTTCAGTTTGATCTCTACACCTTGTCCCATGACGACATCAGACGGGACGGTTCTGGACACTCGTTCAGTAAAGTAACCAACTTTTTTGCCTGCACTGCTGCTGAGCCTGGAGACGTGCCAATTCTTGCAGCGTACAACACGCATTCGCCACGAGACTCTTCTTTTTTATCTTCTTCTTGCTTGGCGCCTGGTGGTACACACATATGTCTACTCGCGAGGACGCATGAATGTCCAGGCTGGTTTTATCGATCAAGAAAGAAGAATTCATGATTAAGAATCTGCGCGGTCCACGGACGACAATCAGGAATGCGCTCGCGCTCACAATTGAAAGCAGTGCTTCAAGTTCGGGTTCTGTCCGTCGCAACCGAGGTTCAGTTCGTGGCATTGATGATCGTCGACGGTCACTGTTACTATTGGCCGCCAGGACCGTCCTGCTCGTAATTGATGTAACCCATGAGCGCGAACAACTGAAGGGGGTCATTGTGTCATTCGCTGCGTCAGAGCATCCTTGGTTTATCGCATACCAGTAAATGTACAGGGTCTAAAGTCTTTATGTCAGAGATACGGATACATGTAGTAACGTGGATGGTCAAAACGTACTTGCTTTCTGCAGAATGTATTCCGGACATTTGAGTGGTCGGACAGCAACAAAGTAAGTCGGAGAAGATCTAAGTCCGAGCCGTACGTACTGCCACAGTGCGACTAATCACGTAATTTACCGCCACCCAACATAAAAAGATGGGCTAAAGAAAACGATTTGGAGTCGCTAGCGGCTATTCTATTTTGACTGGTAAACGGAACTGTCAGGTGAGAGGCATAGGGTCCCTACTGTCGTCGAGCTGAAACGCCGGTAAGTGGTTTTGCAGATTCACCGAGATGAGGCAATTAATGTTCAAATGAGGCGTAGATATTACTAGACTCTCATCATGATGGAGGGACAGAACGTGGCCCATCTGGATTGCGTTGAGCAAGCTAGCGTTGCTCAGATGTGAACCTCAACAACGTGATCATCTATCGCGCGCGAGCGTTCAAAAACACCCTCGGTGTGACCACATTCACTCGAAATCGACACGTCTGGATGAGCGCACAGCACGGATGATCATTCTCACCTATCTAGAAAGTGTGCAACATCACACACATTCCCTAAATGCAGATTAGAAGAAGAGGGGCACAAGTGACGGGTCCAGATGAGGATTTGATGAGGGGACACCAGTGGCAGGACACTAGATATTTATAGATTGATCGGATTAAGAATAAATAGGTATAGCAACGCCGGAAATCCTCCAGTCGAGACTTTCAGTTGGTGTAGTCGTCACTAGTGCTAATTCCTAAACAACCCAGGTGGTTAGGTTGTCTAGAATGTACTAATTTTTATTCAACACACCTCATGATCTATCGCCGTGAGCATTTTCCTCCGCATTCTCTCGGAATGTTCCTGGAAACATACTTCATGAAAGAGTTATCATAATCATGAAAGCATAGCTACCTGCGTTGCCATGTACAGAGATTTGCTCTCAGCAAGGATCTCTCGAGCGATACGGTGATTGGCGAATAGTTTGAAGGGGTTCAAGTTCTTGGATCTGAGACCTTGCTCAAGCTCTGCTTTCTGCAGCGTTATTCTGATATATGAGATGTAAGTGGATGATATAAGAACTAGCACTTGAAGACATACTGATGAAATCTGGTCCGCGTAGTAGAAATGAAGGAATCTGGCCCTTGTTGAACATCGCCAATGATATCTTCGATCTTGATCATTTCATTTAGAGTTGCTTCTAGAAAGAAACCACTGCGACTGAGGTTGTCACTTTTACCCATAGACAATATTGGCGCGAGGACAGTCGTTCTTTCTATCAGGTTGGCGGATGGTATGTCGATTTGGGAAGCAACTTGAAAAAGTGAAGAGCTCATAGTCCACAAGATGCTGATGGGAACAAGACAAGGATCATTTGGTTGTGGAGAGCATCAGGCCAGAGTTCTCTGAGTTATATACCATCTGAATTCTGGCCAAGGCCAAGCAGGAAACCCAGTGGTGCGACGCCTTGTCAAGGCCTTGTGTACCAAAAGTGGAATCCACAAGCAGGTCTGTCAAGGCATTCGTGCTGACGCTTTGCATGAAAAACGCCTACCAAATCTAGTCCAATCCTAACAATGACATTGCGTTGCTAAGCGCAAGGAGAGTTTCGTTCAATTGAACTGTAGTGGCTGTTTATGTAAAAGTGGGTCCGAATTGGTCCGAAAGGCCATATCGAGAACAATGAAGCACTTGGAAGTGCTGGCGATAACAGAAGTGGACGATGCATACATGATTATCCGCAGCATACTAAGTAACCATGTGAACTTGACTGCAAACTGTACGGATTTCTTCCTAAGTACATACATTTGCACGAGCTGTCATTACTGAAATGTAAGGCATACGCGAAGGAGAGGGGTATTATTATCCACAGGAGAGGAAGTCAGTAGTTACATACGACGTGCTGTTCACGGTGTCGAAGAACCCGAGTCAGCACCTGTCATGCTATAGACCAGCCTATCAGTGAGAAAAAAAGGATGACTTGTATATTTGATGGTTACCATGATCCATTATTTCATCTCAGAGGCGTTGTTGAACGTTGAGTCCCGCACAATTCGTGTCCTTCAAGTTGCCAGTGTCACCTACAACGCAAAATTAAGGACGGAGGCCGGCGAGCCTGGGCTGCTGGGCAAGGTACTAGAAACGCTGCTTCGGGTAGATGATAAAGCCTCAGTCTTGGATGCAGACGTTCCTCCATCTTGACTCTCAGGACCTGTGCTGCATCGGTGAAGGAATTTGGGGACATCAAAAAAGGACGCCACATCTCTGACTCGATGGCAATTGCTCCAAGACCACTGAAACACCCTTGATCTGTCCATCTTTCCTCACGGTTCACCTAATACGCTGGCGACTTGTCAAAATTCGCAATCACTAAATCAGAGATGAGACATACTTCTGGTCGGTGCGAGATCTGTTGTGTGAATTTATACTAACGCTTCCCTCTTCAACTGGTCAGACATTGACTGTTGTCGTCAGCTTCTGTCACAGCAATACTACCTATTGAAATAAAGAGCTACCTTGGCGGATATCCAGAGCCGGTGGGCGTCGGTATTGAATACTCGTATTGCACGTGTTGGCTTACGAAGTCGGAAAAACTTCGCCATCGTGCTGCCGCTGCTGCGTTTCTCGAGTAATTCTTTTATCTCGTCCTTCCGCTGCATCAAGCTAAGGAAAAGACGGTTACTACCCAAGATGGACCTTGCTAATTTACTTACACGTCATACTGGGCTCGTGTTTCTCTCAGGAGGGTGTGATGATTTTTGTGCAAGGCTTTGAATAATTTGCGAATTATCAACATTTCATCCAGCGTCAATCGAAGGTATAACTGTCCTTTAGACAGAGATTCGTTGGCAGTGAACCTCGCTAGTGGAATATAATTTTCGACCAGCTCAAGGTCGGATGTGAGGAGCACCATCTCATAGTCGTTGCGCGTCATGGCGAGGTTTCATGGAACGTGTACGGGAAAACCAAATCCTTCTTTCTTTGCAGTCGGACCACTGCCGGTGCACGGGGTCCAATGTGGGTCCTTGTTTGAGTGTATTTGTGGTACATGATATTTCGAAAAATCAAGCAATCAAGGAAGCTAAAGTTACTAGTACTTACTAGGAGAGGAAGAAGGGAGAACTCGCTCAGCTTGAGCACGCGGCTTTCGATGACAAAACAACGAACAAAACCGTTGCGCAGCTTCCCGAACCCGAGCAATGGTGTGTCTAATACTACAACTGGCTGAAGGACAATGAATATACTTTATAATACTTCGGCCCCGATATGCTCCGGATTGGTCGCCTTCTTGGCAAGGAACGAAGAAGAGTTGGCTGGTGTGTGAAGATAGCTTTGCCAGTCCAGCCATGGTGCGCGTCAAACATGTCCTGCGTTTATCCTCTTAACTTGTTGACACCACACAAATGAGCATGAGCATTGTGCAGTTAGTGTCTGAGCCAAACTGCAAATGCGACGCATCATGTCTTATGCGAAACGGCAACCCCTTTGAGCACAAAGCAACACCTTTTGAACGTGAACGTTCCTAAAAAAAATGAGCATACTTCAGACTGCATGGGAAAAAGCAATGTCATAACTTACTACAAATCAACCCAGGTTGAGTTACTCGATGCGGTTTTGAAACTCGAGTCCTTACCTCCTCGTTCTCAAATTGGATCCTCTCTGTACTTACGATATCGTTTTTGCAGTTTACACTCTTGATTCAAGAACCTATCACCAGGAGTGTACGATACAAGTACTAGTACTTGGAAGTGACTGCCAGCTAGCACCTCTCTCTCCAAGATTCGGTTCCAGCGAAGTTGGCGATAACAAATAGGACGATCCGAGGATATCTATTACTGTATCCATGTTTGTCTGCGAGATTGACTCCTTGAGAATCTGTGTCGTTGTCTTCATTGTGATTGAAGTCAGAGGTTAAAAAAAGCGGAAGTTGAGTGTGGGATTATGCGGCACCAACATGAATTATGGCAAGGAATGTGTATAATGATGAGATGGATTGCAACAATGAGCATCATAGCGATCCTTTGGGTATGGGCGGAACACCTGTAACAACAAACCGGATTCGGCGTCTCCAATGGGAGGCAGCACGGACAACCCGTTCAAACAGGTCCTCGTCGAGATCCACGACGCGCGAACGCAATGTGCGCCAACTAAGCCCTCGCCAGATGGTATCAAACCGGGCAACCACTTCGTCCATTTTGGGGCGCTTGACAGGGTCTGCCTGAATCATATCGGCAACTAAGGGTTCCATGAACCCAAAGCCTCGCTTTTCCTAGCGAATTATGCATCAGTCCAAGTAAATTCTACCGCAAGGCTGGCAGAGCTGTCGACTGACCAAAAGAAAGTCCATGTTTATAGCATTGCCAATATAAAAGACGTCAGTGGCGAAGGGATCACAAGGTTCGTCAGAGTTCTGGAACTCGGGGACCTCCTTGTCACCGCCCCATATTGGTACTTCCCTTGGGTTAGCAACCGAGGGATCGTATCGGCGAGAAATCCCAAAGTCAATGAAATAGTATTTGGGGGGTCTTTGAGTACGCGTGAAGTGCTTGGCAGGACCACTACAATCCTTGTTCATATCAGTTTCCAAGGGATTAAACAACTGAGGATAGAGATGGCTAGGATCAAGCATGATGTTTCTGTTCATACAATCCCTATCGAGGGTGTCAACCAATGAAAGGTCAACTATAGTACCACGCACCGGTGGGCAACGCAATGCTTGTGCATGAACTGAAGTCCCTGGAAGAGATTTAATGCATGCATCCGTAGCAAAGGACAACATTACTTCAAACAGTTGGCGGAAGCACTCCACCGCTTCTCCGATAGTGTCAAACCTGGGATTGCCGTAAGGTCGTAGTAGCGGCAATACGATGATAACGAAGTCGTCATCATCATCCAGATCAAGAACATCATGAACAGGGACACAATGGTTGGCGGGTTGTAAGGCAAGGTCCTCAGACGAGAAATACAGAGAAATATCGACTTCGTAGGGGTGGACTGCTCTCAGGATCCGCTTCAAAGTCATCACTTGACCGTCTGAGGTGCGGGTCGCATCGATAATTTGACCGTACTAGACCGCAAACCAATTGAAAACAGATGAGTTACAGAAACACCAAACGTACCCGTAATGAGCAAGCTAGAAATGTGATTCCCCTGTCGGTTGCAGGGATGGATTTCATAACAGAACACTGTAGAAGTACCGTATTCCGACATCCTGGTAAAGGTATTGATGAGTAAACAAGCAGAAGACTGGTGTATGATGTTGAATTCAGTTGATCGATCCTCGGAAGTGCACGTGTCCTGATTGGTGTGAGAGCCGAAATCAAAGTCTACGGTGAGTGTGTAGTCGAGCCGAAATCCAACAGCCAGCTTGGGAGTTTCTAGGTCACCTAGCGAATGGAGGTGTAGCTATTGAAGGTGAAATACCAAACACGTGCGGTTTGTGCAACCCATCAAATTGAAAGGGAGAACTAGCCTGGGTCAATGCCTCCGAGCGAAGCTCAGAGTAACAGGGAGCTTGAACCCGACTCGGACTCATCTTGGATATCTACCTTTGTCGAAACAAGGCGGGGGACGTGGGACGGACGCTGAAAAGTTATGAAAACTAGGACATGATGGTGGCGGCTAGTGGTCGCGTAAGTCATCATAGTAATTATTTGAGTTGGGTAGTATGTACGTACCACCTCAATCAGTGCACGTTGTGCCCAGCCCCGTGAGCCTGAACGGGTCATGATTCCTGGAATCAATGCATTTGTCGTGCTCGGGCAGACAGGAACACCAAAATCGTGCAGATAGTATGGACCGACGCGTCATATCCGGCGTGAAATGGCATCCCCTTCGAGCACAAAGTAGCAGCCTGAGCACCAACCTGAACTGTTTCCTTTTTGAACGTGTTTTTGCTGGTTACATGTAACCGTCATAAACCCAAGAGAACGTTTGAAACTCCGGTCGTTACCTCCTTGTTCCTTCCTAATTGGAATCCTCTTCAGATCGCGATCGGATGTTTACTACTATACGTTCACACCTTATCTACTAGTGCCAGTCCACACTCTGGAGTTTGTTATCTGTACATCATGGATTGGCACACCTGTAGGAGAGTTGAGTTGGGATACTATGGAGCGCTCTGAATCAGAGAGTTCACAGGATCGGAGCTGGATCAGATATAGCTATCTGATAGTAATGAAGCTTGAAGTTCAACTCGCTGTAAATCGAGACGAAGGTACCTGAGTACTGAGTTGTGTCAATTCCTCGTGCAGAGGAGTCCATCATTGGCTGTCTCAGTAGCTTTCTCCACGTGTTTCCGATCCCCCGAAGGATCTGTTCCAGAGAATTTACCGGGAACAACGATCCAATCCAGGATGCAACATCTATATCATCGTCGATTCATCGAGGTCCTGATCCAGGATGTCGATGTCTCGTGCGAAACCAAGGACTTGCAGGATCGTGTACTAGAAAATCGACCATATCGTGGAATACCACGGTTATTAGTAGTAGTCATACTGGCCGCGATTTCGGAGACCTTCAAAGGCCACCAATGGAAATTAGACGTCAGTCCGCATATAAAGCGGTCTCCTCAATTTTATCCTATAGAAACGCTTCATCGATTAAGTTATCGTGATTCAAGTAAAGCTCATCTCCGCGACAGCGCCGGCCGCATATGTGATTTACTTTACGAAACCACTTGAACCTTCGTATGTATGAAACAGGAAACAGTTTGCATCATCCTGCACGCACTAGGGCCAACGTTCCGAGCTACATCCACGCATGGGCGAGCCTACCGGAGGAAGCATGCTTCGCTGTCACCTAGAGTCATAACTTAACTTATACTCCACTCAACCAATCCCATTGGGTAAGGCTTGTGGGTACTATAAACGGCAAGTCCAAACGACCAGGATATGGCACACGACAAAAGGAAACTCCAAGTTACTTGTAGTGACAGCTCAGCAGTGCTGTGTATGTACATCCGAGTCAACTGAGTCAGCTATGGTGACCATGCGTTAAGCTCCCAGTATCAAACGATAATTGCTTGGAGGGTCAGGGGAGGCACCCCAACTCATTCATTAATCATGAATAAAGAAACCGGCTTGCCAGCTCAAAGCCCAAAAAGGTAGCTCCATTAGCAAACGGCGAACTGCATAAATCGTCAATGTCAGTGTGGAATGATGATATAGTGGGGTTTCACTTACCGAATGAGCGTCGGACTGAGCCCACGTGTGAAGGCCGCGATGCCTTCAGACCGCCATACTTTCCGCACGCAGTCCAAAGTAGAGGTATACTTCTGACCGGTCGAAGGACTGAACCCATCAGTTTGCATCCGAGATTTGATCATGTCTATGGGGTATATCACTGCCCACAGCTAGGAACGAACCAATGAACTGAGCTGCAATAAATGACAGATTGGCGGGGCTTACCGCATATCCCGCTGCTGCGCCATAGAGGACGGCATTGAGGGGGTTTATCTGTTCGCGGGAGATTCCCTTTTGCCTCATTTCACGTTGAACTAATTTGTCATACGCCATGAAATAGACACCATAACCCGTAGCTTCGCGAAGGAAAGTTACGCATTGGCCTTTGAAGACGCCGGCAAGCCCATGCTGCGAGTATATCTTCTTGAAAGCATCCAAAGGTCCGTTGTACGCCGGATTTGTATTAGATTGGGTTTGTAGTCCTGGAAGGTCCTGTGAGACAATAGTCGATCGGCTTGATCATCCCGAAAACTCACGGATCCTGATGTGCTCGACTGGACCAGAGACGAAACCGTTCGCAAGGCCAGCGGCGACGCCTGCTGTAAAGAGTTGTCCAGCTTCAAGGGTTTTACCTCCTTCACCTCCCTTTCCACGTGCGATATTTTGCTCTACGAACACCCTCTTCACGTATTCTACTGCACCAAACTGTATGGACACGCAGAGTCCAATACCCAACAGAGGCGTGAGCGTGCCCTGGAGGACACATGTATCTGTGATCTCTTGCTTTCGATTGATTTGGAGTTGAACCTACCTTGTAAAACGCCAACGGTCCCTCGTTCTTCAAAATCCCACCAGCACAGTCTAACATCCCAGAGTATGTTCCTTTGGCCGACGTTTGCATGCGCTGAAAGCATGCAAACACGTAAAGCTCGGATACTCTGCTGAGCAGCTTTTTCATTTACTGACCACTTTCACGATATCAAAGGGTTGTCCGACGAGCACCTGTACGATGAGAAAAAAACGCGACAGCGTTCAATATTTGTCTCGCACCCGGAACATGCATTACTCACCTGGGCGATTCCACCGGCAGTTCCAGCAGCCAGATCCTTGATGGTATTGCTTGCCATATTGTCGTGATGAGTCCGGAGAATCTAGGGAACTACTTTGGTGTGTGTTGGTAACCTGCAGAACACCCGAGGCCAGGAAAGTGTTGCATAAAGTTCGCGGACGTTGAATCTCGCTTTTCCATTGACATGTCAAGTAGCACGTGACCGGTCATCTTCTTTCCGATTTGGGAGACTTCAAAGTTCGTTCTGGCACATACCGGTGAGCCTTTGCTCCTGATCCAAAGACTAGCAAACGCGATTCATGAAGAACAGTCCTTGAGGTTGATGACGGAAGTCGTTGCAGAACAGCCCGTCGAAAATGACGTGACCTCCCTTACCGGAAATGTGGGAACCGCAACAGAGGACGGCAAGAACGTCGGGGATGAAGGATATGAAGATGAGGACGAAGACGACGATGAGGATGAAGAGGAGGCGGAAGAGATAGCTCGCCGTTTGAAGGAGCAACTTTGGGCGGACATTAGCAAGGCTCAGGCGGCGCAGGCTATGCCGAGTGGGCAACCGGTCACAGCCCGCGTCGCGACCCTTCCGGGTGAGCAAACTGTTTCTGGTTCCACGGCCGGTCTCTCCAAGAAACAGGATGCCGCATTCCAGACGATGAAAGGCATTCTTGCGATCACGGAGAACGACGCACTTGCACACTCTATGCTTTCCTCGGCTGTCGTCCCGGGGACCAACAACGACAATGTGTTGAGCGTACTGAAACAGGTCGTTCTTGCTGGGTCTATCTCAAAGGGGCTTGCCAAGTCGTTGGCACCAGTCCTGGTATCATTGGCCCGCTCCGACGCGTTATTCGCGACGATGCGTCACTCAAATGCACCTGCTATCCAACTGGACAAGGGCAAGCGAAAGCGAGACGAGAGCGAAGAGGAACAACGGCAAAACGATGCCCGCGCCCCGAAACGACCGAACGTCGTACCCCACGACTTCCAGAGACAAATCACCGAAGCTGTTAAAATTGTCTCCAACACTCTCACCCTCAATTCTCCGACAGATGGTTCTCTTGATCCGTCCGTCATCTCTTCCGTCCAGCTACAACTCCATCAACTGTTCCTTTTTTCCATGACATCATCCGCCGGAAGTGGTCCGGAAATGAACGCGCTTCAAGAGATCGGAGGATTGATTCAAGTCCTCGGAGTCCTCAGCGGTATTCAGATTGGCCCTACAGCGACTCAAAACCACGCTGTCCAGCAGGCGCCGCCTGGCTCTGCGCTCCATCCTTCTTCCCACCCCTGGATCCCGCAAGGCACACATTCCACTCCGACCTCTGTTCCGTCCAACGATATCGGCACGGCGGTCTATCCCTGTCTCGTGCCCGGCTGCCGCAAGATATTCGCAAGACTCTACAGCCTGCGGGCACACCAGCGTGTGCACGCGGTACACCGTCCGTTCCGTTGCGCGGTCTGCCCTGCGTCGTTTGCGCGTAACCATGACCTCAAGCGTCACGCCAAACTTCACGAAAAGAAAGCTTGGCAATGTGCTGGTTGCGACAAGATGTTTTCCCGCCGCGACGCGATTAAGCGACACAAAAATAGCAGCGCGGCGCGCGGGGGTAAGGGCGAAGCTTGCGTCAACTCTGCGGTCAGGGAGGTGATGTTAGATAAGGAAAGCGACGAGGACGCGGTGCGGGAGGGTCGGCGCACGCGGATGTGGATGGACATCGCTGCGGGCGGTGCAGCAGCGTACTACGGACCAGGCGAGGACGGTCACAGCCACATGCATATAGAGGAAGGGGAGGTGCACGGTGATGTCATCCGGGAGACGCAAGCAGCCGTGCTCAGCCTCCATGCAACGTTGCAGGGACACGTGTCAG
>JBBPPL010000457.1:0-19027 GCA_038091955.1 Leccinum imitatum | reverse complement strand
AGGGGGGGGGATATTGTGCTATGTTCTCCTGGGTGTGTGTGGGAGAAAAGCAAAGCACAGGATTACGTAGCCACAGTCGGAGCTTACCCTTGCGAAATCGATCCCCCACGAAGTGGATTTGACGAGAATGTCGGCGTTTCTCACGATCAGGTGACTTGTTTTAGATCTGTTGTGTTTGTTTGGATGCTGTCGGTATAAGAAGTAGTGCCGGCGTCCATCGTATTGTATTCCTCTCTTCTCCTATTCTGCTTCGAAAAAGGCGTTGGGCCCTCCGAGTCTGAGAGCTTTCTACGTATTCATTTCGTGGTGTATACATGTACATAAATATTAACCTGCTTCGTTGAAATATTGCTACATTAGTTGATGAGTCGGCTGCCACATTGGGCTACGGTTTTGTTCAGGAGCACGCCACCCTTTGCACCCATCAGTATTGCTTCTTTGCTGGTCACCAGTAATATCAATCATTTGCAGATTCATACACCTGGGAGTCGGGGACAGGCGCTTGCACCGCTACGATGAGATAGATTGAACAAAATGAACAGAAATAAGAGCAAACGAGGAGGACATCAGACTGAAATCATAACAATTATATATATACTCTAGTACAGTCAAGTGTGTCATCTGTCCCTGTATCCCAGCGTCCGCGCAGATCAATATTCCTCATATACTTCTGCTCTTGTTGTGTCTGGTGCGATCTGCACATCAGTAAGGTCTCCGTCTCTAGTTCGTGTCGCGAGCAGCCCAGTTCGCCTTTTGTGAGCTGCGGGAGGTACAGATTTGCAGACGGGGGTCGGTGCAATGGAGCCTCAGGGTGGAGTGAGAATGATCTAAAGTTGTGCACGAAACTCGCTGACGTCCGGCTTGCTTCCCCTTCCCCTTCCCCTTCCCCTTCCCCTTCCCCATCCCCTTTGACTTCCCCTTCTTCGCGTTCACCTTTCTGAGTTCGGTAGATAGTTCATGTTCGGTCAGGAAGAAGAGCGACGATGATCATTTGTTCGTGCCAACAATGTACGCTAGTGCTTCAAGACACTGTCGAGCTGAGCCTGAGAGCGACTAGGTCTAAAACGGACTCACTCTGAAGGATGGTGAGAGTCGCGAGACTGTTGAAGTCGGGTCCCTTCTATTTGTCGTGATACTTGGGGATTTATTGACTAGGTTCTTGGGAGTGCGGGTTGAGTCATCAGGACGAAGCTCTTGTCCACGGCGGTGAGATCACCTGGTCCACTTTGCATGTTTTCCCATTCTCACAGATATTGACAAGCGCCTTGAAAAGGAGACGAACTTTGAACGAGAGTGGCCACGCCGGCTTTGTCGTAAAGCTAGATAGTGTTTCTTGGTTCAGGGTTTTTTCGGGGCTGAACGGGCTGAACGGGCCGCAAACTTGCGCTATGAACCGCCACGCGTTGCGAACGTGAGTCCGCGCGAGCGTTGAGCCTCTTCGCGGTATAGCATCGCCTGCTTCGATAATCATGTAAGATAGCATCAAATATAAGAGAGAACGACTGTCGAAGGTGTGGGTCGAGTATGAGTTTGGTTTGAAATTTATTCCCGTTTCCTCGTTGCTGACGTCGGGAACCACGAGAGGGCTGCCCATACAGCTCATAAGCAACAACCATACTCTTCTTCGTCAGACATGTCTGGTTCATCATCCCGATCAGCGTGAATTGTCTTAACGTGTTCTGTGTCGATGATTAATATCGAGCGTAAAACAAATAAAACAGGTGGACTGACCTCGTCCTCATCGCCCTCGTCCCCGTTGTCGTCTTCCACATTACCTTCATCGACTACATCCTTAATTAGAGAGCAGAAATTAGACGTACGCGAGACTGGTGCAACATTTATGATGATGAACCGAAGCTAGAATGAAACGAAATCTAGGACTGACTATATTTGGAAGCGAGCGCGGGATTCTTCAGGGTCGTATCCAAATTGATTGATGGCGGAAGGTAGGAAGCAGGTGACTGTCTAGATGTGGCAAACCATATTAGTGCAGTGGAGTCCAGGAATCTGTTGGTTGATTGTAATCAACCGGCTCCGTCTGATAAGTGGATGCCACTGCGCCTATAGTCGAATCCTCCAAGAGTGTATCCACGGACGTAGGCAAGTTCTGCATATTAATAAGCAGTGCACACAGATCGATGGTGCGGAACTGCGGAAGGGAGAGCAGCATTCACTCTATAAAGTCGCACGGACGTGTGACTGGCAATAGGCCAAGGATGATAAACGTGCTGATGTAGTGCAAAGAAAGAGTGGGCTGAATTGGTGGATGTATTGAGCCAGAGATGAAGCGTCGCCGATCGAGACCCCGTCAGAGCCATCTCCACCTAAGGAGCCTCGATTCGACGCCGTGGTAAATACTCTTCTCTAAGTGGACTGTCCTCGTCCAACTTGAAGTCAATGTCGAAGGCTTCGGGTTTGAGCCCAAGTTTTCTCCTGAAGCCTTTTCTCGCCGCCAAGGGGTCACTGGCTCATCATCGAGACCGAGGGGGGCCTCCGTAATTTCTTACGAATGATCCCATTAGAACTGGACGCTGGACGCGCGATGGTTTGAGGGTAGGGGTTGTAATGAGTGAATGATGGTACGGGAGCAGGTTGCTAAGCCACTGAGACTAGGCAGACGACGAAATTGAAATTGATAGATCGTAAGAAAGGACATTCAGGGCAGAATATTCATATCGTTTGAATAGTGCACGGTGACATTGGAAATTGTGTGCCTATGAGCAGTGAGCAAAGAGAATGCACTATGAAGAGAAGACGCTAACCAAGTCTTGTTGAAAAACGTACGATCATCCGACCACTTATTAGCTAACGTGCATCCGAGGACAATCGCCTCACCCTCAGGCGATTCGCCATCGACAGCGTCGCTCCTTCACATGTTCCGCGCCCGAACCGGGTGCACAGGCAAGCGCACGATGTACCACAATGCCAACAACATTGCTGATGGCTGGAGAAGCATTGACACCAGCAAAGAATGGACACGAGCAGTGATGCATAGCGGCATGGGCTGACAGAGCTGTGGCGCGTCAGGAAGCCTGAGAGGGTTGGTCAAGGGAAAATTGCATCAATAGGTATGATCAACTCACGTATATGGGGCAAACATCTGAGGGAAGACTAGCGCGTTCGTACAGATCTTCCATACATATGATACCAGCCATCCAACCATAGGCTCGGCAAGTCCTGCGAATAAATTTCGCGGTCGAAGGTTCATTCACGGGGTGACGACTCCGCCTTGACCTCCGCGGGTGAATAAGGATGGAGGCCACCGAACTCGGAGTAACAACGAGCTGAAATGGGAAACTGAAGCTCGTGGAATCGAGAGGGCACAAGAGAGCGATGAGAATGGTGGGGTCTGTGGGGCTGCCACCGTTAGATCGACGTAATCTCCGAAGGGTGTGACCGGTTCAATGGAGCCAAGTCAACATCACCCTTCATCATACCAAGAGAATAATCTTCCAAGATCGGTGCGAACAAGTCACTATCTTCCTCCAAGTATACGTCTGGAGCGTGTGGCCACGCACGTACACTAGTGATGTCTCCCGCGATCAACACCGGCGAAAGAGCAGAAACTCGGAGAACGGGGTGCGCTGCCAGACAGAGCTTCGTATTGCGGGGGTCGGGTGGAGCCTCATAAGACCTTCTGTGTCGATTATTAACACGAACGGACCCGTACCAATCATGGATCCGGAAGCCTAGAGATGCAGTGAGGGAGAAATAAGTGATACAGCGACTATGTGAGCTAGCCAAATGAAGTTCGACTTACGTCGATAATTGACCGCTCATCGGCCACTCGCAGAATGAGCGAGCGAAGGGAGAAAAGGTTCGTCCACGCGCTGGGAGCATCCAACATGCACTGCAAGATATCTCGAGCCATTTTGGGAGTCTCCGACGCGGCAACAGAGAAACAAAGTACTTCGAGAGACCGTGGCGCTTTCGAGAGGATGATGTTCAGCCCCGGCGTGTAGCTGGCGTCTTCGGATATACTTTCTTCGGAAATATCGACCTGCAGTTTGGTGACGGCAGAGTGACGGAGCCAATCCTCACGCTTAGAGATAGACGAGTAATCTGTGCGAAATACTCGCAAGTGCGCTATATCGACGACTGCGATGGGACACCAAAGCCTGAGGCAATTAACCATGGAAAGTGCGGAAAGTTTTAGCTTGAAATTCTGCTCGGGTTCCGCGTCTGTGGAAAAGCGCTGAAAACTACAACTGTGGAATGCCAGATCCTCGAGTGATGGCAGCGCCGCGATCGCCCTCCAGTGCTCAGCTTCCATGATCCAGCAGGACGAAAACTGGACCACGCGGATGTTGTTCATGTGCGATATGGCAGCAATGAACTTCTCGCTTTCCAATACGTTGATCGAGTGTGTGAAACGGCACAACCTCACTGTCCGGGCGAGGGCGAGGGCGAGGGCGAGAGGCTGTTGTGCAGCTATATGTGCGAACAACGTAGAGCCGCGCCGAGCCATGTATGATGGCCCGGAGGTTGGGCCAAAGCCAGAAAACTCGACAAACTCGTATATGCGTGGAAGGCAGACGTTGGCAAAGAGCCTGCAAACGCAAGAAAGGTTGACGAATATCCCGAGTCCCTTTAACTCCAGTTCTTCAGTGCCAGGTGGTGCGATGATGTCGAATATGTGAAGGTATATCTCGTTGCGTATTGTAGGCAAGATTTGGTCGACCTTTCGTCGTTCCGGGGCTAGGAAAAGAGGTAAAAATTCGAGACGATCGGTAAGACGAAAATGCATTGTGAACTCACTGGACCACTCAAAGAGAGACATGTTCACTGAAAAACAAGCGCGATGCGAAATCTAAGGTGTAGCGTTGCGAGCAGTGCAAATTTCAAAGGGGCAAGGTGCGACTTAGATTGGTTTCTCACGCGTGGTCAACGTACTAGTTCGCTGAACGTAAAGATGTCATGTGTATACAACATATTGAAAAGGTGCAAGACGTACGTTCGTGACGTCGATTCAGCGTGCAGTAAACACACCAGCGATCCATGGTAGTACTTTACTACGAGACTCCCTGCAACCACTCTCCATCTACCCATCGGAAAACTGTCCCAAAATAATCCACATGCCGGAGATTAGAGGCAGCACCAAGCGTGTAACGAAGGGAGAATAGAACTTTGGGCGAGTTTTCCAATATAAACATATGCAAAGCAAACACAAAACTCTTTCAGTACAGACCTATCAGAATGAGGGGTTACATACCATCTATGCACTGGGAAAACTCCTGGAGGACGGACGGAACGATAAGCGATCGAGCAACTGTGCGAGACGCCAAAACATTGACTCACCTCCGTAACTGACATCACATTGTCCACTCGTAGTGTTAACGACCGAAGCGAAGAAAGGTCCGTCCAAGCCCTGGGATGCTCCGACATGCATTCCAAGACGTCTGCAGTTATTCTGAGAGCGGCCAACACATCGAGTGAGAAACCTAGCATCTCGAGAGACCGCGGCGCTCCCCTGAGGAGTGAAAACAGACCCCAGGAGTACGACCTGGCCGGCAAATTGTTATTGGTAATGTAAAGGTGCAGGCCCTTGAGGCGAGGCTGACACGGCCAATCCTCTCCATCATTGGCGACAACTAAGTCATCGTAATGCTCGGTGCTCGTGTGCAGGTACCGCATGTCGATGACCGAACTAAGACGCACAGATGCCAAGCAGTCAAACAGGCACAGGTGGGTCACCTTGACCTTGATCTCGCGTTCCGATTCTGCGGGGTCGTACAGAAAAGCGCACCTGTGAAAGCTCAGGTTCTCGAGCGAAGGCAGCGTCGGAAGCAGGTCCAAAAAGTCCTCGTCCACGAAGAGGCCTAGAAAATGGACCTCATGGATGTTCTTCATTTGCGAAATTCGCTCCTCGAGGGTGCTTGTCTCCTCTAATACCTCATTTTTCATCGCTCGGAAACATTCAACCGCCTCTATAAGACGATCGTCACCTTCGAGAACATTGCAGACTGCCAGATAAACACGAAACGTGGGAAGCTTGAACTGAATGAAACGGGAGTTGTCATGTAGTCCTCAAAGACGAAATCAACCATACCATTTTCACGGTACCCAATGCCTCACTCGCTGAGCGACGAACGAGCACCATTCTCGCCCATCCCATCAGCACGCCTTCCGGAGGCGAGGGAGTGAGCAACAAGACGGTGGAGTAAGCTGAAAGAGCCTCTTCATATTTCTGGGAACTTGATGCCTCGTCTGCGATCTGGTGAAGCCTTGATATACATCGGTGTGTGAATTCTGATGGTAGGGAATGAATATACAATTCTAGGACAAAGATGCACAAGCTCACCTTTCAGCCAATGGACGACTGGTTCATTATACCCCAGATCCCCGGTCATGACGTTCGCATTATGCTGCGCAGCATCATATATGCGACCGTCGGCATACAATGTTTCGCATTCATACTTTTTGTCGTATTCACGGAGGGCACATTCGCATGCAGCGAATCGGTTACCGATTTCTTGGACAAATAGCTCGAGCTCATTTATTTTTTGCGCCAGGAATACTGAAAACGAGTCAAAGAACTGTCAGTCGGGATGGTTCAAAACGCACCCGAGTTCTTTTCGGGTAGATCAACGTTGGCACGTAGTGCCCTGATAGTCTGGGTTAATCGATCGAGTGAGTCTTGAGATGCTACAAGCACGCCGCGGAGCTCCTTGCCCGATTCATCCAGATGAGTGATTTTGCGAACTAATAAACCGTGAACGAAGTGGGTTTGAAGGCGGAGAGAACGAACTTGAGGTTTCGTTCTGTGCAAGAAGGGACTTGATTATTTCATTGAGGTCTGTCTTTTCCTGAAGCTGGTCACGTAGTTCCTTGACAGTTTTCTCGAGATTCGTTATGCCGTCCTCTGGTGGAAACGAATATCAGCGCAGCAGAGTCACATAGCTAATGAACGTACTTTGACGCGAGTCCTTAGCACGGAGGGCCATAAGCACATCGTAAATAGCCGGTTTTTCAATCTTCAAGCGACAGATTTCTTGTTCAAAGCGCACCTGGAGCGGCCAAGGACAAATTGATAAGGACGTGAACTTATACGAGTAGCGTTACTCACATTGTTGCAGTAGGGTGAGGGAAGGATGTCACAAAGATTCCGCAGCGTGATTCCCTTCAGTCCAGCGGTCGCAATGCAGTAGCTTGGCGAGATGGCCATGGACCAGATATCATGGGAGTGGTGGATGACGGTACCGATTTGTTGATGTGTCGTAGTGTCCCAGAGTGAGAATTGCGAAGTCGATCCACAATCAAAACGGACCTGACCCAAAAAAACCTCTTGTCTCATTATTTTCGGGTTATACTGCGTATAACAACAATAATGGACCGAGACTCTGATAATTCCTTTCTGTGCCGTCCTTGGACTTGTCCGACGCTCGACTCGTATTAATTGCAATGTGGGTTCTGAGAATGTCGTTAAAACGATTTCTTGTTCGGATAGCGTCAAGAACCTTACAGATTTCCAATGGTCGAAGAACGGACGCCACCAAATTGCGACTACTTGGGAAGTTTCGATCGACTCCACCAACAGCATTAATCATAGTCCCGAGGGTTAACTATAGCACACTTATGCCCCTAATGGAATCTTACGTTGATGCTTGTCGTAAAATCGATTCCGTCCATCTCCGACCCAACACGCCCAGGATATGTCCTCGCGCGTGACGGGCTTGGTATCATCCAGACATACAATGATCGCAGCAGACTCAATGCGCTCCAGCGACTTGCCATTCACTGGAGAAGCTGCCAACAGGGCAGCTCGTGCCTGAAATCCAACATTAAGCATAGAATGGACAAAGATATCACTACTACCTACTTCCGTCCAGATGTCGCGATTTTCGCTGGTCAAGGCACCGACGGGGACGCCTGTGTCGTTTCCGGCCAACGCAATCACACGCTCGATCTGACTGTGTCAAAGTGAGCTCGGAACGCGTCACAGGACATAACCCGACGCACACTTGCAGTTCTGAACCTGACATGCATGTGAGCAAAGCACGCAAGACAAGCGACGAATACTACTGACAACCATTTGTACGAGTCCACACACAGAGGCGCCCCACGAACCTTCTCAGGCTCGAGCTGTTTCCTGCGTGAACCCAGTGCGGTCAGAACCAACGACGTGTGATTCGGATTAACGAAATACGCAACGACTATGTCGACGCTCTGAACGGGAGCATCGCCTTGATTAGGCTCGCCGCACGCTGAGCTGGATTCCGCGTGTGGCGATCGTCGAGGTGGACATAAAATTAGCTCACGAACACCACGACGGGATCGCGGTAGGCCATGTACGCCTACTCGTTCCACCAGTCTGCGAGCCAGTTCTTGACTGTGGGATCTGCGGCGCGGGACTCGAGGCGGGCTTGGAGGGACGCTGCGAGCGGGGATGCGAGGAAGGCGTGTGCGCGGGTTTGGGTTGTGGCGTACTCGGCATCGGAGAGAAGGGGCTTGACGGTCTCGAGGTATTTGGATATGGTCGAGGTGAGCGGGGGTACGGGAAGATGGGGAACGGATGCTTGGAAGGGGAGCATTGGAAGGGGAGCATTGGACCGGCGGAAGGATCCTCCAGGTAGCCATCTGGGAGTGAGTGTGCATGATGCTGCGAGTGTATGTGGAACTAATGGCGTCAAGAGGTACATTTGCGAATCGACACCAGATCTGCAGGAACTTCCTTCGTCTCGGCGCCTGGGGAACAGTCAACACAAGGAGAGACAAGCCTCGCTGTCGGGATATGTGGTCGTGCCATACGTGACGAGCTCAGAGAGGAAGAACTGGAGAGGGCCTCAGTCCGTCTATACCTGTAGGGGTAGGGGGACTTATCGGACTTTGAATTGGACTATAATATGGGTGACTTAATTTCTAAGGCAATGTTTTCCCACGCTTTACAGTGGGCGTAGGGCGAATTAATTAATTAATAAATTCGCCACCCCTACAGGTATAGCTGGATTGCTGGAGAACTGCTATCATGTACTTCCCGTCTTTCGATGGTGTATGTTGGCATTGCTCCTTCGGGTCATACGACAAAAACTTTGCACGCGTCGTGGCAGAACAAGAGTTCGGAAAGGCATTGCATGTTGGCTTAGGGTTAGAAGGTTTGGGGATACAGTCGGAATTAGAGTCACGCGTGAGATATTCACGTAGTTTGAGGGGTAGTAAAGGACGTCGCTTTGCACCTGCATCGCAATATCTGATCTGTACCAGTCGATTGCTTAACGAAATCAGGAAAAAAAAAGGAAACGAAAGAGAGAAACAAGGAAACACAGCATGGCAGGTCCAGATCACCCTCCCGCCATCAATCCAACCAAGATACCGTAGTCAATTCTGCAGCCGCCTGGATGTTGATAACATGTAGTACCACTGCCATGGGTTGCATGCTAGGCTCCACAGCGTGGTCGCTTGATCAGGCCGTTCCTGCGCTCCTACTAGGGCCTCGGTCGACGTTCGGCGAGACGCCCAGACCCACGTTTTTGCCTCGGCGTCGACGTCCAGGTCGGTCTTGTAAACCAAGCACTCGCGCTTGTCCGTCCAGATACCGTGAGGTTCGAAAGACGGCTCGGTAGCTTAGGCACTGCCTTCGTATCGGTCGTAGTCCTCGCCGTTGTCGTTGCGGTCGTAGTCGTAGCCATCCCTTGGGTAGGTACCGGACCGGTGGCGCCGACCCGTGGCGTGAGCGCTCGACCATATGCACGAGCTCCAACGCCTGGACCTAGACCACGTTCCAACGCTTCTTCTGGTGCACTAACCACCCTCGCTAACTCACCATCGCCGCCGCCGACGCGATTACGCCATGAAAAAATCTTCTTGCACAACCTCGCTCCAGATAGTATCAGACCGAGTTGATTCCACACGCGCTGACTCGTCCGGTCCCGGTGGGCCGATGCGTTGTTCGATGCACGGCGTGATTCTTGTTGACCTCCTGGTCGAGGTACAGCAGCGGCGGCCGGATCATCGTATACGCCGTCCCTCGAGAACACGCCTTCGTCGACCGCATCCAGGCGCGTCCAGTGGTTGGTGTGATCGCCCGCCAAATGAATATCGTCAACGAGATCGCCTGCGTTGGAACTCCACCCCGAATCACGAGGCAATCTGCCACCATTTGCAAGCGCGCATGGTTCACCAGGTCCCCTGTTGAGCACCGATTTGCGCCTCTGCCTACCGAGTGGGATTGTTTGGTTTCGATACCTTTTACCGCTCAACCTAAAACGATAGAGCGGAGACAGATCTCCTCCTTCCAGATCAAGATCCGAATAGGGTCCAGAGCATGCGGGTTGAGTCAGTCTCGATGGCGTTTTGACGTGATGGCTATTACTGTCCCTCTCATCTGGGGATGGCCGTTGGACCCGAAAAGATGGAAGACTGAACCTTGAGCTTGGATTTGCATGGCCCTCGCCGTCCTTCTGCTGTGCCTGTCTTGGAGGTGAAAACGCACTATATCGAGAACAGGGTTTCAACCATGACAAAAATGAGTAGCAACGAAGAGAAAAAGAAAAAGATATTGACATGCGTTCCGACCGACGATTTCCAACGACCTGACATTACATAAAAAAAGACGGAGATAGATCCGCGAGACGGTGTGGCGCGCCCGGGATGGCAATACATTACCTCAGTGTCGACATCCGCCACTAAGTAACCAGACGATGACAGGCTGAGTTTGTCCAGGGCGTCAAAGTAAACAGTGGCATTAGAGCGGGGAGAATCATGGCAGGCCTCGGCGGAATGCCCAACTCGAACTATACCCCAAGGGGATCCGGCCTGTGGTAAAAATGATTTTTGTCAGGGTCGGGCACCAGTTCGGATCAAGAGCAGACGACAAACACCCGGCAAGGTTGGTGTCGGAGTGAGTGCACGATCGCGACTAGTCTCTTCACGCACGACAAAGGGGGCGTCGATGTTGGGATCGGGGACGGTATCGTCACCCGAGTATCTCGCCTGCAACTCGGGTTCAGCAAGCACGACGCGATTAGCAAAAATGACATAACTCTTCCATCACGCGGCCCAGACGAAAGCGACCGGGAGGAGATGGGCTCACTCGAAACGACCGAGTCCTCGACCGCTTTAGACGAGGTCATTGAGGAGCGCAAGGACTAAACCCAGTGTCGCGACCATGCTCGTGAGCAGGCTCCCGCAAGGAAGCGGGCGACGGGACTTGGAGGTATCCCTTGCGGTTGGTCACCATCGAGTGGTGACGACGACGCCGACGCACTGACGGGGACGGGGACGGGGTGTTAACCCTCTGCAACGCGTGGCATGGCATGATGTGTCGAGACGCGCGCGTATCATTTAATTTCATATCAACATCTGTCACGTCACCGGGATCCAAAGGAACGCACCCAGGGCGTCTGCTGGTACGCGCCGCCACCGCGCTTCCCTGTAGGAGACGCCGGCACCAGCGAAAAGGGGGAGTAATACCCCTGTCCTGGCGTCCCAGCAAGCGCCGCATAGAAACCTGTTCGTTGGTGAGTCCAAGAGAGAGACGCATACATTGCGGACGCGCACTGTATTCGTGTGGAAACTTGTACAGGGGGTCTGGCGGCGAGGCGGGGATCTCGAACGACTGACAGATCAGTTGACCGCGACATCGCCCAACAATCAAAGGAATAAGTTGGACTTGCCGGCTTTGGTTTGACGATGAGCTTTACCGCCCTCCCGACCTTGGACAAGGACATGTCGCTCGTAAAGAGCTGTTCGAGAGTGTTGAGTGTGGTCTCAACGTCAATTTCAAGTTGACACGCATACATTCAGAATTCCAAACAATTTTTTTATTTTCTAAAAAAACAAATGTCCGTCTCATGACTACGAGTTCGACCTTGTCTCGCCGACCTCAACTCTACAAGAGACTTCCCTCCCCTATAAAGAGAAAGGAAACGACACGCGCCCGACCCGTGAGCCTGCTCAGCGCCAAAACGGCGCCTCACAGCGAGCACGAGCGCAGTCCAATTCATGTTCCACGAACGTAACGGACTCTTCATGTGGAGATGATTCAGAAACGAAGAGCCCTGACTTGTTGGTGGGTGCGTGCAGCTATGTATATCAAACAGAGTGCAGACTACAGCGCGAAATCCTGATGTTCGGACGTGCTTAGGTGGATGGTTGCCCCAGGGGACCAACCTCGTTGAATCGATAGGATAGATTTTGCTGGATTACATGCGCATTCTGAAAGGAGAGAAAGATGATCTGGTTGTCAAAGAAAGAAGAAAAAAGGATGGCGCCTACTGTACAGTAAATGACTAATTGATTCACACGCATCCGCTCTCGATTTTCCACCGCCGCATCCGGCAAGTGTCGTCGTTCACCTTCCTTTCTCCGTTTGTTAAATAAATAAAAGGAAAGAAGGAAGCGGAAGAAGTTGACTACCGGTGGTTCAAAGCCGCCGTCGCCAACGATCTATCCCCATCCGTTCGTGATTGTGCTTGCATGCACGTGCAATGATGAGACGTACAGTATTTTTCGAACCCCACGTCAAACGTAACCCCCACAGATAATGAAATGAAGAGCCTGAGGCCTAAAGTAGGGTGTACGGAGATTCTTCCTGATTCCGCCTATACCCTGTCAAGTCGTTTGTGTGTACGACGACCGCAATCGATGTCGAACTGGACAGATCAAATCGGTGCCACCGTGGTATGTCAAGTCACCAAGTCTACCGTCACCTCCCGTCGTTATCCAAGTATAGTGCACGGGTACATGGCCTCAATCTACCGCCCGTCCATCTCGCTTATACACCCGTCCGGCCTTCATCACGAACCGTATGCTCTCCGCAGACACCGCGCCCGCAAAATCCCCATCCAGATCACCACATGTCGCAATGAGGTCTGCTGCCCACCCCCTCCGAATCGCCCCAAATGGGACATCATGATCGCCCTCGCCAATCTCCTTCTCCTCCCCCTCTGCCTCCACCCTCGCCAACCTCGCCGCCCCCTTCCGCCCTTCCCATCCCATCGACCGGACGCACAACCACCCCCCGAGCGTCCCCCACCTCAACACCTGTCTACATCCCACCCCCAGCTTCACCATCAACACCATCTCCAGCGCGTTCTCCCCGTGCGCAAACACCCCCGTGTCCCCCCCACACGCTATGTTCTCTACCCCCTCCTCCAACGCAGCTCGGAACGCCTCCGCTGCGAGCGCCCACGCCCCGGCGGACTCGTTTTTCATCGTGTAAAACGCACCGAGCGTCGGCACCCATGTCGTCTTGGACTGTGCTAGCGCTCGCAGCACACTACGCCGGCTCGTGTCCCTAACACCCTCTGAATTCGGATCCGAATCAGTGTCCGTGGAAGGAACACAGAGCACGTTGTATCCATGCTCGATCGAATCCACACCCAACCCTACCAGCTTCGCAATCGTCCCCCCATTAATCGCATGCGCCGCCACCTTGACCCCGTACATGTGCGCGCCCTCCACCAGCACCTTCAATTCCTCGTCGTTGAACGTCCTTACGAATGCCTGCCCCGTCTCCGGGGACACGTTCCCCATCCTCGACCTAGCGCGGTAATCTGTGTTTAATCGGGAAAACAAGATAAGGCATCAGGGGCGAGACAGTTCTAGAAGGACAACACAAAACAAAGATTTGAATGAATGAATGGGAGCGGAGATGAATGGCGATCTAGATCCGTTCCCCTCCTTCGCATCATATCGGCAACGAGGTCGAGGTTGTCACGATCAACCTGTGGCTAAGCATATAGAATTCGACACACTTACCTCCATAAATCTACATGCGCAATGTGATAGATCCAGACGGTCACCATTTCCACAAATGTTCGTTACCGAGACCAACGAGGCAAAGTGCATCCACGCGAAGCACAAGCCCATCACGACGCGTGTCGTCGTCGTACGCACATACACATGCAAAGAACCAAGCAAAGCCGAACCGCGACCCAGACGCCGCACCAATCATTATCACCACCACCATCGGTAGCACAGAGAGAACCTCGTCAACACGCACATACAAACACACACACACAGATACCGTCATTGGAACAATCCTCACCTTGATCCAATCCGCACCCGCGCCGATCTGTCGACGGACGGCCTTGATACACCCCTCCCGTCCGTCTGCGGCTTCGGCGCCCGTGATCCCATCGACGCCTTCTCTGTCAAGGTGAACGACGCCCTGTAACCCTGCAAAGATTCCATTGATCGATCAAGTCAGCGTCGGCTTCTTCACCCTGAGTCTTATACATATTATGTCGGCACCAAAAGCGGACTTTGGTGGTGGCGACGATAAGGGGGAACTAAAGGGGGGTTTACGACACGACGCGGGCAAGCAAAGGGAAACGGGAGGGAGATGGAGGAGAAGCGATGAGCGAAATAAATTATAAGACAACAACAAAATAATATCGAAGAAGAAACGAAGGGTAGCAGACGGACATGAAATGCAAGATAGTCGGATAGACGAAGGCATAATATAGAGCAGAAGCTGATGTGGATCGATTGAAAGGACGTACCACATCTGCCTGTCGGTACGATCGCCTGGGAGGCACAGAAGTACCTCGGTCCAGGTATGATTGCGGCCGGGCTGGAGATACACTTGCGCAGGCCGATGTCGGCATCGCCGGCGCCTTCTGTCCCCAGGTCACTGCGTGTGATAGATGAGCCGTAAAGGAGAGGGAAGAATGGAACGAAAAATCAGAAAGAAGATTGAAGGGAGAAGAACCTGTGGGAGACACATGACCCAGAGGCTCGCGATAATTGATAAGCTGGGGTTTGTTGACGTGATGTGCATGCACGCGTGCGTAATGTCATTATGTATGATGACCCGCGTGCCAGGGACGAAATGTGTTATTACATATGGGGGCGATGATGACGACGGAGACGAACGAGAGCGGGAGCGATAGCGACGAGGAGGACGTATGTACGTACCGCACGGTGGTGTACCCCGCCAAAAGAGTCCGTCTTGCGTGAACCGTGGCTCGAACGGTGCGTTCAGCGAGAGATTCATTGGTCAGCTGGTCCCCCCAGGAAGTCTCTGCAAATGAGTGGAGGAAAACTGAATTGGGTACGTGGAAACCACGGTCAGCAATGCTCAGCATGTGGACCAAAGAGAAAGAAATGGGAACAGGAGGGCAAACGGAGAGAGAAAGACAAACAAAGAGGAGGCCAAAACGAGCTCACAATGGACGTGCGCGTCGACGAATCCTGGCAACACCGTCATATGGCTCAGATCGATCACCTCTTCCACCTCTTTGTCTTCTTCAGTGTTTTCCTTTGGATTATCGGCACCGCGAGGGGTATAGGGCAACACGTCGAGCACCCGTCCTGTCACAGTGCTCACCCGGATTGCCTGGTGCGCCAACAGCGTCGAGGTGTACGGATCGAAGAGCTTTCCGGCCAGGATCTTGACCACGCCCCCGCCCCCGCGACAGTGGGGGCACCCATGCGTCGTCCCCGTCGTCAGCGTCGTCGCGTTGCCTCGAAGTTGCATGCCTCACAACGATCGTGATGTTGATCGTCGATGTTACCTACTATATATTAGTCAGTCTCTCTCGATCCCGTGTGTGAAACAAGTGGGCGGACGTTCTGAGAGCGTGAACATTCCGTTTCAGAACGCCGTTTCGTGTACAGGATCATATAGGACTTACTTATCAGCCCACCCGTCCGTCCTGCCTCCTCCACTACCGGTGGCATCGTAATCGTCGCTCGTTGAGGGTTGTTCAAGCTAGTGTTGAATTGTACTCTACCAAAGGTAGGGACGAAGAATTGATAGGTCGACGAACATAGACAGTGGCTCTGGTCATGTCGATCGCCGTTTCGAAGGTGGGTGTTTGGGTTCCACCGGTGGTGCGAAGACTGGTGCCTGAAGTTGTCCTGAATCGATCGAGAAGAGAGGGATCAATGGTACCAATAACGGTGGGTGGAACTCATTGACAGGGATGGGTCATGTTCTGGTTGCAGCAAACAGACATCTATAAAGGATCCGTCCGCCGTCCGCAGCAAACAAGTCACCGGGCGAAGATGGAAGGTAGTTCGCAGATTCAAAGGGGGAACAAGGGGGTAGGTCCGGTGACTCTACACGACTCCGTATCTGCTCTCCGACCGCCGCACCCCGTGTGTTCCATACGCCAGTCTTCAAGGCGATGGACTAGGTCCTTGAGTCGGTAGATCTAGACAAACGGAGAAATTTGTGTGAAACCTAACAGACGAGGAAGAGAAATAGAGATACCATCCGCCTTTCTTCCTCTTAGGATCAAAACACGAAGTTCTTGCATTCGTATGCTTGATCTCGACGGAGCCATTTGTATCGGGTACCGAACCAAATTACTTCAGACCCTGGTGAGCGCAACTCGGAGAGGACGTCCAGATACATGTTGCTCGAGCGAGAGATATGACGTTCGTAAAAGCGGATATTGGCGGCAGTGTGAAACACCATGACCTCGAGTTCTCCCTCTTCTGCATCTGGTCAACTCTACATGCCGCAGATACGGCATCTGCATCGGAAACGTTAACTTGTAGAAAAGCAACCTGCTCAGCGGTTCCGGTTCGCAAGTCGGAACGAGTGGGCGGGCAGATATCTAGAAGTCTAATTTTCTTTGGCTCCTCCCCATGTTCGAGCAGTTGAAAGACGATCCATCCTCCCAGAAAGTCCGCCTGAAAAGATATTCAGCCTGGCCACGTAAATAAATGGGAACAAGAACGTACGCCGACCAGTCTTTGGTGGAAGGAAGCGTTTTATGACGACAGAATCCTTTGATAGAGTCTCTGCTGCCGAAAGCACTCTCTGAGGCGTGAGGCGCTGGTGAAAAAACGACTGCCACCTCGGGTGGGAGCTGTCCTAGTTTCCTGTCATTGAGATAACCATACAAAAGGACGAGATGAACAACGATGAAGAAGCCAAGCAGTAGGCTTAACATGTTTCCCAGCGACCAGCCTGAACGCAGTGGTAGAGAGCAGTCTGTCAGAAGGGGACTCGGAACACGGACCATGGTGTATACACGTTATGCAGACTCGGCTCTGCACTTTGAGTCAATCTGTCAGACAAACCGAATTCGTGGACGAAGCATTTGTCGACCCACCGCCTCGTGGTCCCAAATTTTTAAAATGCAATGTTGTTCAGAAACACTTACGACATGTTACGGCAATACTCGTCTTGCCAATCAACTTTGTGAATCAACTGCGTGGTGGACCGTTGGCATTTGAAAAAAGCTGCACCGGATTATGTAGTATTATTATTGTGTGGTATCGCATGTCTGGGGTGCCAGAACAACACCTCCATGACAAGTTCCAACAAGAAGGGCCAACTTATTTAAAGGTGACAAGATGCAATCTCCGAGCATCCACCGTGACGGTCGTGCGTTCGGAGGAACACGTGCTGGAACGGCGTAAAGACGGAAGCTAAAACAACAACAGTGCAAGAGGAAGCCGTAACCCGCGGAAGTAAACGTTACGATGGTCCGATATCAGGACCACTAGACCGACTAAAATAATGAGACAAAAAAAGGAGATCTCCTCGCGAAGCACGTCATATTGTATGAACGCGCAACAATCTCCGCAGAAGAAATCCTAGAAAAATAAATATAGAGCACCGAGCCTAACTGTACACGCAACCCCTCTGATTCGAGGATACACTTACGAGTGTTCTTCGTCAGAAGCCTGATGCGAGAATATCCAGTGGACCGCCACGCTCAAACCACTTTTTGGTTGGGCAGATATAATATTTTACACGAGGAACAGCGGCCATAAGGCCCGGTGCAAGACGCCACTGTCCGTCGGGAAAACTGAGCTCTGCCTTTGGAGAGCAATCCCCGCCCACGAGGTAAGCGCGGAGAGTCCAAGAGTAGTCTCGATATAATTGGCGAGCGTAGTGGGGGGCGTAACATAATTGGTGGCGTTGTACATGGGGTTGATTTCGCGGACCTTCATACTGAACATTGGAGAGGTGAGCTCGGAAAGGAGGATTGTATTATCGACCTACAGCATGTTGCTGGAAGGAAGACCGTTGAAAGGTAGGCTAACTGGAGAAAGGATGAAGTGAAAGGTGATCACTCTCTAACGTCGCGATAAGTTGATGCATGGAAGGAATCGACTCACGTGTGATGTTTGACGGCATGCATCTGGAAGACACAGTGCTATGGGGGACATGTCTCTCAATACAGACCAAAGGACGTCCAGGGCCGGTCCTTCGAACGCACGACACGTCCTGGCTAAGACCGCCATATCAGGATTATGCTCGGATATTGGCCAAGATCCACGGTACGAAGGAGGACGGAAAACATGACAGAAGATATTCAACAAGATCTCTGGGATTTGGAGCGCACGATGCATTGTCGCGACTCACGACGCGAAGTGTGATTCGATGGCCTGGGAAGGTGATAATCAGATGGGTGCTAAGAAAGATGTAGAAGCGCGCACAAGTACTCGTGAGGGGACTCCGAGAAGGTCCAGGGTATGTCGTAACAATGTCGTAAGGTCTCGTTAAAAGACATCCGATAAGGCACCCAGTGTCAGATACATTATGCATTGTAGTTTCACTGCCACCGGCCCACACACAGCTGGTCGTGCATGCCACTGCATGGAAGATAGATCTATATGCTGGCAATTTTGAGATCAACTACATATATCTGCGAAATTCTGAAAGTTGGGTTGTTTCAAACTTATCTCTTAAAATTGACGGGGTGATCAATTTTTGTCCCGTGTGGAGCGTATATACTCTATGAGGACAGTCTATCTAAGCTTGGGGCTCCTTCCCCCTACAACTTTCAAACACTTGTATTCGCCCCCGCATCAGTGACATGCTCCACCGGCGAAATCCATCCACGTTGCAAGTTGCAACAAGCACCTACTTAGCAGCGTGTGCTCAATACCCACCCCCACCCCCACATCCTCCACCGCCTCCGCCTCCACATCCACCCCCACCCCCACATCCTCCGCCCCCGCTGCAATTTGAACCACCTCCACCACAGCTGGATCCACCAGTGACAGGTGCAACATACAACGGGATCGGAGACAAAAATGGCGTAAATTGATTGGAAGGCTTAGATGAGGGGTATCCGGACGCCCCGCCCTCTTTGGCGGCCTCGGGCGCCTTTGGCAG
>JBBPPL010000456.1:0-19029 GCA_038091955.1 Leccinum imitatum | reverse complement strand
AGGAGAGCGTGTGGTGACTCCCTCGCGCGCTCGTTCTGTCGAAGGCGCACGACGGTCACCACACGTCTCTCTCACCTCTCTCTTCTCGTCGACTCCCTCCCTCCCTCCCCCTCGCCCACATGACAGCTATGACGGCACAATGGTATGCTACCACCACCACGACAACGACGACGTCAACAACAACAACGAGATGTCAACAGCAACATTAACACACATGACGAGACGAAGACGACGGGATGATGCCGCCGCTGCTGCCAACGAACGAGGACAAGATGGCACAATGGCGCCCGGACCACGATGACAACGAGATGGTACAGTGGTACGATATGAGGTCAATGGACGCGATGACAACCCAACGGCACGCCAGCGTGCCCTCCCCCTCGCCCCTTTCCCTGTCTCACCCCCGCCATCATCTTCGTCCCCATCCCCGTCCGCGATCTGCTCCGCGATCTCTCGCCCCACCGTGCAAAAGCGATAACACAGTGTCCACAATCGCTCGGGTGGTCCAGGACGTTACTAATGTGTGGTACATAATTCTACGGAAGATTGAGGACGTACTTACACGTACTAGTAGAAGCAAGTATCTAACAAAAGGAAAACGTGATTGTGGCGAATTCGTACGGAATCGCCGCTGGAATTTTCACAGTGAAAGTCGACCAGAAAGACAGCACTGTGAGCCGAGGGCAGCCCCACGAATGTGCTGGCAAAAACTTCACGAACGGCGAGACACTCAATGTCATCTTGCCATTTCGTTTGAGGCTGTTCTAAAGCTTGAAGTTGAAGTTACATTTCAGCTTCACACTTGGAGGGTTAGCAAGCGAACGACAATACCGGCACGAACCCCGTCGCCTCGCCTTTGCCGCATCTCTCGCTGTCGTCGACATCCCCGTGGAATCGAGGGCGGCGTGCCGCGACTGCCGTCTCAGACTGAGATACTGGTGGATCTGGTGCTGAACCAATTTAGTGAGACATGCTCCTCGGACCAACACTGAAAATTGTGATCAAATACGTAATCCTCTGTCCAGTGGCTGCCAGCTTGGTGGAATTAATTCTGATCTGTGCAGTCGCTGCCAGCTTGGCCAGTGCTATAATATCAATCGCGTTCGACTGGAACCGCCCATGACAGCTCTTCCTACCAGACTTAGTCGTTGACACTGCTCCTCGGAAGCATTGGAGGTCACCGCATCGGCTCGCTCGCAGCCCTTGCCTCAATCACGACTGGGTGGCTCGCCGTAGACCATATCCAGTGACTGCAACCAATAAAATAACAACCCAAGAGTGCTTTTTTTGCTTGTGCGCACGCTCGCACCTGCATCCTGCCCCTCGATAGACATGTTTGAAAGTTTCGACACATTCATGTGTTCCCTCAATTCATCATTGTGCCGCTCGAATCAACCTGCGGCGCCGCCCTGAGCGCAAGCAGGACCTTGGCTTGACTCGTATGCAATGTGTGCCTTTTGGGCCTGCCAAGCCCATAAACTTTGCACCGACTTGGAGAAACATGCAAAGTGGCAACGACTCGCATCGCCTGCAGATGGACATAATTGATTTCTCGATAGATAAGATCGATTGGGGTAAGAGGCTGTGAAAATGAAAACCTATATATCGTCCGATCAAGTGCCAGTAATCCGTTGCCAGGTTCGAGTCGGACTTGCAAGGTGATCCAAGTGAACAGCATTGGAATCGACGGAGTCATTTGTGTAAAAGAAACTTTTCTAATCATCCATTTTTCGGCGGCTGCACCAATCGTGCATAGCCGCACCGCACCGCCTCGATCGTGACCAATGTGGCGGGCGTTTGGGGAATTATGATCGAAATATTCCATATGGTATACAGAACACTGTCGATCAAAAGAAGTGGCTTGTAACCGCGAACCTTGATGCATGAAGGGCCTGAAGGCCTGATGGATGAATCGATGATGGATGACAGTCGTTACATTACGCAACATATCTTGTGTTCCCGCGAGTATTTGGGGTCAGCTGTTTGAGAAAATCGGGACGTACTGTATATTCCAGAACAACACATATGTATATACAACCTCTCATCATGTATGATGGGCCAGTGAGGTACACGGTGCGAAGACCAGGCTTCGGCGATCACTAATATGTACCCCAAATTACATCCAATTCAATGCTAGTTTTCGATATCCCTGACCCCCTTGAGCTGAATCACCTCCGCGTCTGAATCTTCCTCATAGGTACTAGTACCTTGGTCTGCGAATGCGATTGTAGACTTGGGGATGTTTAAGACAGCAACTGTTCGTGATGATCCAAACCCGCTGTCGATCCCTCGCCATTGGTTCCGATGGTCACGATCATAGAATTGCCGTATACTGATGATGAACCGGGGCATGATAGCGCAAGCCAGCGAATAACAAACAGAATTGAGGAGGTACATCAGATTTATGAGGACTCGGGACTTGGGTTGGACAACCCCGAGAATATTGAAAAGTAAATTCCTAGTTCAGGTGAGTATGTGCAGTTTCGAGAGGATGAAGAAGCTAAGAGAAACGTACACGATAAAGTAAACAGCACCTTCCCTCACCAATAGCTTCACAGTGGACTGCTTTGTTCTCCATTGTTTCGTCACTCTGTACGTCTCGACTGCCTGTTTCGCCGGCGGAATGATAGCGAGAATCAGTAGTGCGGTGCCGAGAACAAACCGGGGGATTGCTCTGTATATCACCAAGTAGGGTAACATGACATCCGGGTAGGTGCAAAATGCACCAAATCCGGGCACTTGTTTCACTTTCACTAAACACAAAAAGGGTAAGCAGGAGGACCATACACTCAGGATTTTACTACGAAATATACCTAATAGTGTCCTTCCGGGAAACTCGTATATTCCGTCGAAAACAAAAGTAACGAAAATTTGTGGAACATAGATGAACAAGAGGATGGAAAGGACTGTCTTGGATCGATTCCACATGGCATAAACACGCCAAATCATTACCACTTGTGGCATAAATTAGCACGCGGGTAGTAACATGAAGTTATCCAACAGGTAACTCACGATCAGCGGCAGCGAGGAAGAGGGCATATGCCCAAAAATGCACTGAAGATATCGCCGTACCTTTGAAATAGCATCAGTATTTCGTCTAGATATTGAGAGAGACTTAAGAATGAACTCACATCTGTTCCATTGTTAATACAGCGGTAACCCTTGCAGAAAAGAATCACTTACACCTGTTGCATCGCAATATCAGCAATGTTATCTGACTAGTTTGTCAAGCGGAGAACTGACATCGACAGGGCCGGGTAGCAGGTTACTGCGATCTGAAAGTTAACTTCATGGTTAGCCTGGAACCCTCGGTGGTCAATGCAAGTCCACGCACTAAGTGCAGATGAACTTGAGAATGATTTTAAGTCAGAAATGTATTCGAGCGTGCCTGGAGGAAACAATAAACTCACACGATCCAGCAAAGACCAGTGTAACGAATCTGTGGGACCGATCAGTTTCGGATTCCATGCAGCAGCGTGCGTAGTGAAGATTGATACGTACAACAACAAACAGCGTAGAGACCCAAGTCCAGTTTCTACACTGTGGCACCATTGTCAGAATCGTAGGACTCCACTGGCAACCGCCTGCAACACAGTGAACCAACCCAAACATATTCTATCTTTACAACTCATTAGCCATGGATACGAGAGAAGATGGAAAGCGAACTACCTCGTTCGACAGAGTGAGGACTGGCATGTTGGTGATAACGTTGCGATAGTTCGTTATTTCGGAACAAAATAGATAATGCTGCACGAATTCCCTACTCACAGTAATCATATCCAACAGCACTCATCATCATGACTAGAGAGGCCGGCGATGAGATGAAACCATGACAAGGACAATTGATAACCATACCTCCTGAATAGTCGTATAGCCTTATCGACTCCAGAAGGTCGTAGGCCATCGTGGTATGTACTATGCAGGTAGACGGGAAATGGAATTATTGCACTGTGCGACAAAGTTGAGAGTACGGAGGGAGTGAGTCGGCGGACCCTGACGAGTCCTAAACTGCTACATATACTGACACTTGGCGCGCAACTACGATTTACGTACATACGCGACAGTGCCTCCAGACAACAGCCTTGCAGCGTAAAATCGTTTTGCGATTGGCTGAGACAATATTGCAGCTGCAAATTGAAATAAGTTATTGTGTGCTTTCAAGTTCCCCGGGATAGACAGCAAGTGGAGTCCGAGTTTGATTCAACTTGAACATATTGAATCATTTCCCACACGTGTCACGGCAAGTTGGTCGACTCGGAACTCGTTGGAGGACCCATCCTGCTCGCCACCCTGAAGTTCGATTCCACCCGTAATAACCCCGCGGATGTATTTCAATGTACTTGCCACCCACTTTCCACTTTTGAGGTTCGCGGAATCGAGGGATTGGACACTGCCTCCCCCCCTATCTGCCAGTGAATGTCAAAGACAACTCCCGCCACGAACCCTACTTAAATGCGCTCTCCCACCCTCTAGCATTGCCGAGAGCTTCTTAATGGATCCAAGGTTGTCTGGCCCTTCTAGGTCACGCCTACAATTTCTCGAGTACCGCTACTTACGCCCACTAAATCCGGTTGGGCTGCTATGTAGTCATCTTAAGCGGACGTAATGTGTGGTGCAGAATTCTGTGGAAGACTGGGGACCTACATCCAAGTACGTATGTTTTAATGTAACAAAAGGACTCATACGTGATTGTGGCGAACTCAATGCGGAATCGCCGCTGGAATTCCCAGAGTGAAACTCGACCAGAAAGATAGCACTCACAGTGAGCCCAGGGCAGCCCCACGAATGTGCTGGCAAAGATTTCACGAACGGTGAGACACTCAATGTCATCGTGCTGCATCTCATTGGCTGTTCTAAGGCTTGAAATTGAAGATACAGTTCAGCTTCACACTGGCAGGGTTAGCCTGAGCAAGCGAACGACAATACCGGCACGAACCCTCGTTCCCTGGCGTCAGAGCGCGCGACGGACGCTGCATGTCGTCATCTCACCCTCTGAACCCCGTTCGTCACGAACGGCAACATCGGCATGAACCCCGTCGCCCCGCCCTTGCCGGCTCTCTCGCTGTCGTCGATATCCCCGCGGAATCGAGGGCGGCGTGCCGCGACTGCCGTTTCAGACTACCAGTGGATCCGATGCTGAGCTAACCTGCCAAGCGAGACATGCTCCTCGGACCAACACCGAAGAATGTGGTCAAATACGGATGATTTGTCCAGTGACTGCCAGCTTGGTGCTATTTCGATTGCGCTCGACTGGAACCGCTCATGGCAGTTCATCCTGCCAGAAAGTAGCCGTTAATACTGCTCCTCGGGAACATTGGAGGTTACAGCAATGGCGCGCTCGCAACCCTTGCTTCAAACACAACTAGGTTACAGTGATCCGTTCGCGTTTTAGACCACTGTATCCAGTGGCTGAAACCATTAAAATCACAACCCAAGAGTGCTTTTTCGGACAATCTCAGACTTTGCTCGAGATTACGCCAGATCTAAGGTGCGGATCATATCGGTGAACGTCGCAGCAGGTCGGACGCGATAGTCCCCATTCCGTGAACAATGGCTGTCCCCCATTACGTCTCGTTTTTTCACCTTGGGGGACATTCTTTGGGTGCACTTATCGAGTGAGCATCTTGGCAAGTACAAACACGGACAGGCTCTGCAACACACTGGTTAACGCTGAAAGGTAATACAAACTCATTGACCACACAAGTAAATAAAAGGCATTGTGCCTTAGATTCATTTCTCTTTCGTACCTGACGAGCAGCATCACAACCATGTGGGGAATGTGATGGCAAGGGTAGCCTTTCCAGGTTGTTGCTGATACTTGCTATAAGCTTCGCAATACATGTTCAAAGAACGTACGCGCACCCTCAGATCGACCCTCCAAGTTGAAGTTTGATCTGCATCTGTTGCCTGTCGTGCCTGGTAGAACATAAGCTGTTGCGATGTGATCAAATGCAAATGCTGACGGAAGACCTACACTGCTCGACGGCTGTGCATCCAGAGGACGACCTCCAGTACTAGTACTACCGTCGTGGCCTGCGTCCACATCGGGCGGAATACCTGCCTTGCCCGACGGCTTAGAATCAGGAGGACGACCTGCAGTGCTAGTACCACGATCGTGATCTCCGCCAGCACGAGGTCTGGCTTTCGACTTCTTCTGCAAGGAAAGATGAACGATGGTATCCGTGTGCCCAATGGACAACTTGAACACCTACCCGTTCCGCAATCCTTCTGACCGTTCGCTAAGATGATGGATTAGATGGAGCACATACATCCGCCTTCCAAGGAGCACTCACTGGTTGACTGCGACCTTCCGCCATTGTCGAAAATGCTCTGTTCGAGGAATTCACGTTCTCTGCTGACCTAGATTTAATGCCGGCAAGGCGACGAGGCTCAGGATTCAGAACTGCAGGTTCTCTAATGCTCTTTTTCCACCTTCCGAAAATCCGAAGGAATCGAGAGGGTGGCGCACTATCGTTGTCGTTGTGCTTCTCTGAAAGTATACCCGGGGTTTCCGAATGTATCTCTGGGGCGGAAGTCATGAAATGGATTGGAGGCTGTGATGTGGAGTGGGATGATACAGGCGGTGGAACCTGGTCCTCATGATGAACAGACGACACCAGCGAGGGAGCTTCTGCAGCGTCAGCATGGAAGTAAAGTCGGAACGAATTTATCACGAACCTCGTTGTAGTCGAACTGATCGTCAGCCGTTAGCGTTGTGGGCGGGAGCTCGACCTGTGCCTTATGATGATATGTTTCGAACAGGAACAGGAATTAACTTGTACCTCCAGTAAGTTAATATTGCTATCCGAGTGGGATTCGACAAGTTCTTGCTGGTATACATTAGATGTCAGGACGGTGGTCACTGGTCTTAGAATGGATGTCCTCACACGCTTGAGGTAAGATGGTGGCAGGACACCTTGCAGATTGCGGAGCGCGATTGTCTTCCCACCCGCAACCACCATATCGTAGTTTGCCGAGATGGCCATGAACGAAACGAGATGGGGGTAGTCAATGACAGGTCCAATTTGTTGATGTGTTGTAGTGTCCCAGAACGAGGCCGACGAGTTGGCAGAAACTGCCACGCATGCGCCGTCACATGCTAGTATAATGCAGTGTGGATTGTCGCTATGAATAGACCATTGCGAGAGCGTCGTCCTGGAGGACACGTCGAGACAGTGGATTTTGTGATCGCGACACGAAGCAAAGAGTTGTGCTCCATCGCCCGTCCAGGCGAGGGTTCGGTTGAATGCCGTGTTGACTTCGATTGGAATGTTTGCGAGGAGGGTGCCATTGAGACTGTCATAGATCCGAACAGACATGCGTGCATGCGTGGCAGTTGCGATGAACTTTCCGTGCGGAGAGAACTTGACCGCAGTCACGAAAGAGTCGTGTTCCAAGGGGCCAAGCAGTTGCTCCACCATGGGAAACGACCAGACAGCGACCGTTTTGTCTTCCGATCCTGTCGCAATTTTCGCCCCATCAGCTGAGACGTCCATCGCAGTCACCTCGTCGTCGTGTGCTTTAAAGTCGTTCGTCTTTTCGAACGTTGTTGAATTCCACACCACAACTTGACCACTGCTCGTCCCAGCCATGACCCACTTACCGTCTCGTGACACGACAAGATCGTACACGGCACTTCCAGCATCCATTGCTATCCCTACCTCCATTCCATCCTCCACTCGCCATCGTCGAATCTTCATTTCTCTGCCGCCGCCCACGACAGCCTTCCCGCCACTGCCGCCAGCGAGAAACGCGATCGAATACACATCATCTGCCAGATCGATTTTGATCAGATGTGGGTCCCTTTGGTCAACCGTGACAATATGGGGTGAGGGTCCGCCATTTTCATCGTTCGTTTCTGGGTCTCCATCAATATTCTGCTTTTAATGGTCTCATTCTTATCACCTTTGATAGACATTGCTCCCTGGTGTCGTTTGTATGACTAGCTATGTCTCGTTAAAGTCGTCGATCGAATGTCTTGTCGACTTGCTCACCGCTCTCGTTCGTCTACTTCAAGCGTCTCTTGTTGGCGATCAGTGCTGAGCAGCAGAAAGAAACCTGTACCGTCATTGTTACCCACGCAGAACCACCAAGCTGTGCTCTTGGTGCTTGCTTCCGCCCATGTGCAGCCTTTACTTCCGTGTCGGGTAGGTTTCTGTGTATGAGATCTTCTAGGCTGGCGCGGTGCGACCACCGCTCCGCCCCAGCGGGAGAGGGATGGAACGATGAATGCGTTGTTAAGATGGTAGCTACAGGTCAATATGGCAACTAAGTTGAGCGTTCTGCGAAGCGGAAACCGGGCAGGTTACTGGGAGTAGAGGAAGACATTCCGCGATGAGTAGATTGGTGACGAACTTGAATGCGAGGGGGTGACGCATCACAGAAAGCTTCGTATGTGAGGTGGCTCGTCTATAACGTCTAGTCAACACCTTTCATCGTCGTTCACCGTACCCTGTACATGTCTTCTGGATGCCACCTCAATCCTCTGTTCCACTGCCTTGGCCCCTGCGCTATAGTAGCTTCCTCCAGAGTCCCCACGGCTCGTCGAGGAGCTCTGCAGACTCCTCAGGATGACCCGGGTCGTTATCCGTTGTGTATGCAGAGTCCCTCGGAGATCTTGTACAGTCATCGTCATCCCTTCATCCTTAGAATGCACGCTGCTCCGGTGTTGACGTGTAGGGGAGTGGAAGGGGTATGTAGAATAATTATATTTTTGGAGGATCCGAGGGAGCATGCATTCCGGAGAGCTGAGTGGACCAGGCCAACTGCCTAAATGACAGTGCACTCCTGACAGGCGACATCGAGTGTGAGTCACTGATTTGGCGGCACTCTTCGGGCTCGACTCAGCAACCTGCGGGCCACGGTGCACTCAAAGGTGCAAGGGGGGTTTCTTATGTAATGCCTCTTCGTAAACTTCAACTCCGAGTTTTGCTGCTTTCCGCTGGACTACATATCTCTGCCCGCTTGGAGCTCCCAGACTTCTCCTTGATGCATATGTTGCTGCTATCAGCCTTCGCATGGCTCGGGTTACCACTCACTCAGCGTCCACCCCGCCGCCGCCGCACTTGAAACAGTGGTAGTACTCCTGAACTGACTGCCGAATGGCCTGCTCCGTTCTCTGGAATCAGGTTGATGATCTTCATGTCGAACATTCTGCCCTTGTTGACCAATTGCAGACGAGAGTTGGAACTTACTAGTTCTCGGGATGGAGGTGCACAATTCACCAGCTGGCGAACGCTGACACTGGCTTGGTCGACGAACAAGTGCGGAGGAACCATGGCTTTGTTCCCAAACGAGACAAGTTCCTTGTCGAAATACGGTCCTAGCCGGGTTTTGAATGATTCTTGGTCCTGAGGACAATCGAGCAGCTCGCTGCATTGACAACCACTGCCAGACCAGTCGTTTACCTCACCTCTTGAAAAGAGACATCTAATGCATTAATCGTAAAGGAGGCTTCGCCCCTTGCTTGCCAGATTGAACAAGGTGACTAGAAGCTACCGGAAGAATCAGTTCATTTGGCCGCTGGTGTGATCGATAAGGGACGACGATGCACCAAAGGTGGCGAGAGCGTGTGTGCGCATCTATTTCGGGACGGCAAGGTTGACGATGCCAGTGGGGCTGAGGAAGCGTTGCATAACGCTGTTCAGCATCTGCGTGGCTCCGGCGTTTCCTAGGTTCCTTTCACAGATCGACATCAATGATTTTCGCTGGCTCGGCTTCCGTACTTCCTTACCTCCTGCTGGATGACTTTTTCTTGCATATTTTCCTTTTCATGTTGCTTTTTGACCACAAAGGTCTTGACAAACGTACACTGCAACAACCTGCCGGGACCGGGTGACTTTGGCATCACAGCATCTCTCGTCCGTTATCACTACCTTACGTGCCGGACCACAGTTTGACACGTGCGGAAGGAACGTCGATCGGGGGACCGCCCACCCAGCACAGCGACAAGAAATCACGAGGGACAAATCATGGCCCCCCATGATAGATCGATTTCAGAGCGGTGCAACGAATTTAGCGACCCCACCGAAAGAAAATCCAATGCTTGATAACGCGGTGCTTGAAATGCGTTGGGTCAGGCGGGCGGAGACGAAGGAGGACGCCGGCACTTAGTCTGGTGACCAGACTGTCTATGAGGCACCAGACTAGCCGGCACTACGCAAATGCGGGACGTGATTGAAAGAACACCACGCAGTTGAGATGGGAGTCGGAGATCGGTATATTGCCTACGTTAATATTCGTCTGGCCGGTCCGACTGGCTGCTTTTCGCCGTGTTCTCTGACCAACGGCAATACCAGTGCGCTAGTTCAATACATAGGGAGCACAGTACTAGATATAAACGATCAGTAGAAACGCACATTCATCCGCCTAGTTCCCCGACGCTTGTAGTTTCGACTCTGCCTCTTCCCATTGCTGCAGACCACTGCTCAATCCTTCTAACCAATCCCAGCGTCTCTGACTCTCTTGTCCGATGGACTCCATTCCTGCCCGTTCATACGCACTGATCCCGCTGGAGTCCAGATCGTCCTCTTTCCTCCCCCCGTCATAGAATCCAGGTTCCATGAAGCAGTGCATCCATCCAGACGAGAACGAGAGCTTCGCTACCTCACATGCGATCGGGAAGCGGACCTCTTCATAAATGCGAAGGGCATCCGGAATGCGAGACACTGACGTCAGGGGATGAGCCTGTCAAGTACAAATGCATCCTGGACCAACTTTATACCACGGAAAGGCACGGTTGCAACGGATCTGAGCACACCTCAATCGATTGACCCGCACCAGCACCGAAATGGGGCGTCATGGCATGACACTGAGAATTCATCTGTCAGCAACCGAACCAAGTCTATGATCTGAGGAAGACGCACCGCATCCCCGATGAAGGAAACCCTTTTTCGTGCGCAGAATGAGAGCGATTTCACGACGTGCAGGGCCCACTTGGACGGCCGTTCGAAGGACTGCATCGCCTGTTCAGACCGGCGGTGTGGGGTGTACACTAAGGTTGTCAGAAAGACTCACCTTTATCACTGTCCTCGGGTCAGACTCGAAATCGTCAAACAATCCATCTAACTCATCACGACTTGCGTCGGATACCAAGTGTCCTTCATAGTGTGTGTCCGTCAAACTCGGATCGCAGACAACAGCAGCGCAGTTGATCATAGTCCCATTAGCAACGGGATAGGTGATCAAGGACTACGAATAGTGAAATACATAAATATGGACAAAGGCAGTACGAAACATGCTTACCCTGCCTTTTCCATGATACTGTCACCCCAGAAAATCAGACCTGACTTTGGGCGCATGTACAGCTGCTTAGTACTCACTGATGTCATCTCCCTTAGAGAGAGATTCTCTGGGTTTTCCCTCTTCAACGTCTCTGCAGGAAATAGGCACCGGTAAATTGACATCCCTGTGAAGGTTGCTTCTATGCATTGCTTGAGATCTGGATTGTCTCCATCACTCTGGTCCACTGATGCTGCTTCGAAAAACGAATTCCATCAGCTCCAATGAGAACGTCTGTGGTCGCACTAGTTCCATCCGCAAACCCAAGTTTGATAGGCGACGTGATGTATCCATCCTGTTGCTCTGGTTCGGTATAAACAAGAAGCCGCTTTCCCAAATGCACTGTACACGATGCGGGGAGGTGCTTCTCTAGGATGGTTACCATTTGCTGACGATGCATTGCGGAGGTGGCATCTTCTTCCCTTGCATAAAAACAGGTTACCAAATGGAAAAGGACAGACACGTACGGAGTTGAGTTCTCTGGTCCCAGAAATATCCGCCTTCGCGAATGTCCGATCGTCTCATAATGGGACCTAAAATGGCGATCAGAGCTGAAATCGACACGACCGAGTATCACGTCCCTCACCATATGATATATCATTGTTGGAAATCTGTTTGAATTCGTTGAGTCCAAGCTCCATCAAGACCTCGTACCTCCGTAAAACGATTCCTACACCGACAGTCTCGATAGACTCGTGTGCTTTACATATATCAATGGATATAGAAGGATCATATTTTCCAATCGTAATTGCGAGGATGAGACCACCAATGCCAGCGCCACTGGAAGTGACATTCAGTGGTGGTTTACGCAAACAGGTGAAAAGCAGCTGCGCACCAGATAGCAACGCGGAACTTGACTCCCGACTCGGGGGACGAGAGTGATGCAGACATCGTATTATACTACAGCCAGACTCGGAGAAATAGAGAGATGAGATGATCGATGATATATGATATCCAACCTAACACTCAGTGATTACATAGTATGTATTCAGTAGTAAGCACGAATAGTCTTCCGACATTCACGCCAATAACAACACGAGGCTGCCTGTCAAACGGGTGGAAACTTCCTCCGAAATTGCGCCTTAGGAAGCGAGGTACTTGATGCTATGATGCGGGCTGTGATAGAGGTGGGGTTAATATTTCAATATCGGAGGCTCGAAAACAGCAAAATGGACGAATCAGAATTGAAGAAGTATAAGTCAGCATTTGAACTGTGTGGTTCATAAGACTGTTGAGCTTGAATATGATTTTTTGTTCATCAAACACTCCAAAGAAGGGGGCGGGAACGAAGCCAGGTAGTAAAGCGTGAAGTTGGACTTACACTTTTCTTATGTGACTCCACGTTACACGTAAGTAGTAGAACGATGAACCAATTCAAACTCAGACACATGCCAAATGCACAGCGCACAGCGCTGTGGCAGTATTTGGTAGATCGCTTGAACTTCGGGCCGCAAAATCCTTCATTTCAGCTGGTTTTCTATGAAGCAGAACCGGAAAATAGACTGGAATCACAAGGTTCTGCCTGACGCCTGGCGCAAGCGACGCTCGCACCAGGCCCATGTTTCCGAATTAGCCGTTTCACTGATTCGCCGACCCCCATTGGAAAGACGGGTTCAAAGAACGGCACACAGATAGGACACCGCCAATAACAATCGTCCGAATAGGGTGTGGCCCATCGAGGCAACGCGATGTATAAAAACCCTGATGCGGCCTTTGAAGCCAGTCGTATTCCAATCCCTTCCTTTCACGATCACTATGTCCGGTCCTACCGGTTTAAATTCCTCTTCACCGTCCGTCCAGGAAAAACCGGGAGCTTCAGCAGCTCCCGGTGATTTCGTGTACAGTAAAAATCTGGACCATGTTAAACGCCAGCTCGGAAAGCAACACATCCAAATGTAATGAATCATTTATTTATCGTGTTCCAAGTCAACACACTGATGCCACCTGAACAGGATTGCAGTAGGTTGATCTGGTACCACGGTGAAATGTGTGCTTATTGCGACACAAGCTCGCTGGGACTATCGGTACCGGCCTTTTCCTTGGTCTCGGACAGATTCTTGGGGACTGTGGCCCTTTGGGTTCACTATTAGTTTATACCCATGTCTGCACTGTCATTTATGCGTATGCTCCGCTCATTCCTCGTTTGTTGCTCTTGCATAACCCGATCCAGGACTATAATAGCAATCGGGGAGATGACAGCATTTGCGCCCATATCTGGATCTTTGTTGCTCTTTGGCAAGTTGACTCTCAGGATCTGATACTATGTTACACTTACCAACCACATGCAGTTGCACGATGGCTAGACCCTGCTATGGGTTTTGCGGTGAGTACAGCATTACATATGTGATAGTCTCGCTAATGTGAACTTAGCTCGGATGGGTTCGTGATTAGAGTGTTTGGTCTTTTTTCTTACTCATACTTTGCAATATTTTCAGAACTATTTCTATGTGAGTCTTACAAACTGTTGCTTTGTTGCATCATCATTAAGTTCTATTCCAGTATGCTGGAACTGCTGTACCGCTCGAAATCAGTGCTTTCTCTTCGATAGTCACGTTCTGGGATACAAACGTCAGTTACACCATCTAAAAATCAACACATCACCTTGACATTCATGATGAGTTAGCCTGATCACACTGCAATCTACATCGCGGCAATCATTGTAGCGCTCCTTCTGATCAACCTATTTGGTGTCCGGTGAGTTTTCTGCTCTGTTTATCATATGGGCCCGTCCTCACTCAATCTATCAGATGGTTCGGCAATTGTGAGTTTCTCAAATATCTCTCTTGAAGAGTCGTGCTCATCATCCTCAGCGGAAATTTTCTTTTCGGCGCTGAGAAGTATGTACCAACTGAATTATGGAGTGCTGCTGCTTACGACGGTTTTGTAGTTATTCTTGTGGTCGGTCTGGCAAGTCACTGGATCCCTTTCCTGTTCATACTCTTTTACTCATATGAAGTGAAGATAATTGGAGGGCTCGTGATCAGCCTTGGAGGAGGCCCTGATCATCAAAGGTGAGTTTCCGCACTCGTTTTCTGAATATTATTCACATTGCATCTTAAGGATTGGCTTCAAGGTGACCTGCTTACGGTGCTAACAATGGCTTTGCTAACAACCTGAACAGTACTGGCAAAATCCGGGACCAATGGTTTCTTGTACGTTTGATCCGTCGTTTTCTGCACAATGCCAACAAGATCTTGACATGTTCACATAGTACTAGAACCTGGTGCTAAAGGTCGTTTCATCGGTCTGCTTGTTGCAATTGCGCCTGCCGGGTTCTCCGTCAGCGGTATTGAATTGATAGCTATGTAGGTGCTCAGCTGTGTTTCGCTTGGCCGAGTCTTACCATGTATACACAGCGCTGCCGCCGAAACAAAACAGCCCAGAACAAATATCATCAAGGCAATGAAGACGGTGATCTTTAGACTGATATTCTTTTTCGTAAGTAGTGTTTCGTATATTTTCAGTTTGCTTGATCTTAGTTATCTCTAGATTGTTTCGGTACTAGTGGTTGGAATGCTCGTTCCGTCGAATGATCCAGCCTTGTTCCAGTAATTAGCTGCCTTCCCCGGCTGCCTCCCATTTGACAGTTCTTTTAGATCTGGGTATACTGCTGGCCAGTCTCCTTTTGTGATTGCATTTCAACGAGCAGGCGTCAAAGGTTCGTACTCTCTGGGACTCAATCAATGGTAGACTGCTTATGCTTGCCTTTCGCATACAGTTCTCCCTTCCATTATTAATGCCGTCTTGATTTTGTGCGTTTTCTCTGCCGCAAACACATATGTGTTTTCTGGATCCCGCATCCTATATGGACTGGCGGTGCAGAAAAAGGCACCCAAAATCTTCACAAGGTGTACAAAGGATGGTCTACCTTGGGTGGCAGTCCTTTCTTCGGTGTGTATAATCAATCGCAGTTTCTGCGAGTTGCCAAATTGACTGAATATTTCCAATAGTGGCTCTTTTCATTTTTGGCATTCATGAACGTGTCCCAAGCATCCGGGACAGTATTCAAGTACGCAGTATTCCTCCCCATGGACGTATTTTAACTGACTTTCGTGTGTAGCTGGTTTGTTAGTCTGGGTGGGTACTGGTCAAACCTAAAATCGAGCAATATATTACTCACTGACATTCTTTCAGCCGCCATGTGCGGATTCATTGGGTAAAGTTTATTTGGATGCTTGGTCGTATCAACTATTCATGTTTTCATATCACAGTTGGTTCATACTCAACTTGACGTACCTGCGTTTCTGTAAGTTGCAAAGTCCTCGCAAAGAAACATAACCCCAACCATGCATGCAGACTATGGCCTGAAAGCACAAGGAGTCGTTCCTCGTGGCATTTGGAGGTCGCCTTTGCAGCCCTATGCCTCCATGTGGGCGCTTTTCTGGTATGCCGCTCGTTATCTATCCAGTTTTGCATTGTAAAATAAATGCTTGCAGGATATTCTTCTACATCCTCGTAAGCGGTATCTCCGTATTCTGGGATTGGAATACTGCGAAATTTGTTGCATCATGTAAGTCTATACTTTCATCTGTGGTATTATGTAAAACGACCTGAGACGTGCATGTTACAGACATCAGTTTGCCCGTATTTTTCAGTCTGTTTGTTGGTTATAAACTGTGGTATAAAACGAAGGTGGTGAGTACCCCTTGTTATCATCCCTAGCTGTGAATCCGTATGGACACACATTCATTTCCAACAGACTCCCCTCGTTGATATGGACTTTGTATCGGTATGTGATCGCTGTTGACTCTTACCCCTGGTATCCGAACTGAGCTAATCTTGCAGGACATACCGACTCTCGAGGAGACTGATGACGAAGGACTACTGCTAGAGAAATCCTCTCTTCTAAAGAGGCTTGGGGAGCTGGTCTGATGAATCATTGCATTTATTTGTTTTTAACTCTCTCCCTACCTTTTCTCTCGTTTCCTCTCGACGCTGTCATGTGTCAAAATATTTATCGGCTCACAAAAAATGCCTTGAGTTGTAGCATCACAATTCGCTATCTATCTATGTATCCTTAGGTCGCTTGCGTACTAGTAATATACAATAATACGTCTTTAAGTTATAACGACTCGGTGAGCACTCGGTTCAGCAAGACTGGAGAGAGTGCCGGCATCCAACGTTCTTCGGAAAACCAGCATTCACACATTTCATCGTGGGGAGGGATTACACGACATATCGTACACGCGCCACTAGATATCAGCCCTTGCCTATTCAACTCACTCAGATCGTCTGGACCGCTCGATTTCGTTGACAAACGCTTTTGGGTTCGGTTCGCGCCCCAGGAAATCCTGTTGCAAACCAGGTCCAGTCAGACATTTGGCGCGTACGTTCAAGAACACACTTTAAGCAGATCCATTGCGTCCCGGCTCCCACCAGGAAGGAGAATCTTGTCGCGGTAAAGCTTTCCCAACTTGGGATCGAGCGGCGCTCTCTTGAACACAGTCGAATACATGTCTTCAGCGAAAACGAGCGAGTAGGCATATCTGCAACACGCCACTGTCAGTTGTTTTTTCACGCGAACCAGATTCAGGCGATATACCCATAGTACCCAACGTCGTATTCGCCAGCGATGTGGCCAAATGCACCCTGCCCAGGCTGATCCCCACCACGGAGGTACGCGATCTGCTCTCTCAATTCGTTCCACAACTTGGTATAGTCTGTGTTTGGGTCCAAACTGTTGTCGTGTACTACCAGATCGAACGTGGAAAAAACCAGCTGGCGCAGGTAGAACAACCCAGAATTGACGTAGCGACTGTAAGAATGAGTATATAGATCCATTCGAAAAAGAGATGCCAACCTCTTGACAATCTTGGCAATGAGGTCATCCGGGAGAGCGTCTTGCGTCTTGTAATGGCTTGACATCTTCTTCAGTACCTCGGGTTCCCAGCACCTATGATGCGATCGCCCCAAGTCAGTCACCGCACCCTAGAAAATAGAACCCTACTCAACCAATTCTCAAGCATCTGGGACGGCGCCTCCGCAAAATCAAGTGCAATAGTTGTTCCGTGGAATCGCGAATACTGTGTCCTACTCAACAATTCATGGAAGAGATGACCCATCTCATGGAAGAGTATCGTCACATCAAAGTGGCCCATGAGTGCTGGCCGCTCCGGTGTCGGTTTCGCAAGGTTAGCAACTATAGCCGCCACAGGATAGTGCCGTTTCCCGTTAGGAAGCTCGTAACCTGGATAAATGCAGAAAACACCGGCATGAGGGAATTTAGCCTCTATACGTTCCGAGGCGGAACACGGTAAGAAAATGTGATACTGCATAATGTAATTCTAACTTGCCGCGAGGGAAAAGGTCAAGGTAGCAGTACCCGATGAAATCTGACACATTCTGCGCGTCTTTTTCCCAGACCGCGAACTGTTGTACATCTGCATGGACATTGAACATATATACGATGAAGAGGTATGGTGATAACTCACCAGGATGCCAGACGTCCTTCGCTTCGTCGTTGATCTCTATGAATGTGACCCCAAGAAGAGTTTGGTATATCTCAAGAATGGCAGGAACGACAAACGAAACAGGGAAGTGTTCCTTGACAAGAGAGCCATCCAGGCTTAAATTGCGCTCCGAATATAGGCTGTTATAATATCTAGCAAACGAGACCCGTATTACTAACCAAACGGATGCTATAGATATCTGGCGAAACCGTACCTGCTGTCCCAATGCCAAAGGTTGTCATCGATTGGCAAGCCCCGCTTCTTATAATCTTCGTTTTTCAACGCAACGATGGCCACTAGTTCTTTCTTTCCAATGGGGTCGAGATATCTCCTGAGCTCATCCAAAAACTATGTGCATCCGGATCTAGGTCATGCAGTAGAGAGAGACGGTGAATAGAATTGCTCACCTGTTTGACATTGGCAGCATTCTTTGACATCTTCACTTCAGTAGCATAATCCGCCCATGAATTATACTGTAAGGCCTCGGCGATCTGCCTTCGGAGAGAGAGAATGGTGCTCAAGAGTTCGGTATTGATTGCCAATCGGCCATCGTAGGCTCGGTATGCATCCCTGCGCGTTGAAGGAATATTCGCGTGATCAAACTTCATCGCACGATTAGAGCCAGACAGTTTCCATGATAACACACAACTCACTAACGGCCAGATGTCCGGTGTCTTGAATGTGACATCGTACAGCACCCTGTCACCTTCCGTTCGTTGTGCATACCCAGAGATCACATCCTCCGGAACACCGTCCAGTTGCTCGCGCGTGAAGCTGATGCGGCCCTACACGATGACTATTCCATCCATATCGCTGATCAAAGGGTTGACTCACATTTTCCTCGTTGAAGTTTTTCTGTAATGGATGTGTTAGCATCACCAACTCGGAGTAAAGCCCAATCACCGACTCTGAACTTTGAGCATGCGTCTGAAAGTTGATCCTTGAGAACCTTTAGCCTCTCCCTGTCTTCCCTCTTGAGCGCCAGACCAGCTCGCTTGCCGTCGAGCAACATCTTCTCGACGAGTCGCTTCTGCTCGTCGGTCAGTTCCTCCCAGGAACCCGTCTTGCGCAAGTTTGCCTCGGCCGTCGCCATCGATTTGTATAGGTCCTCTCGCATCGACTCTTCGTTAGCGAACTTGCGTGAACGCTCATCGACCGCGATGGAAGCATCGCGTAGCTCCTTGTCTGGGGAGACGTCCTTGTAAAAAGCGAGCGATTCTGAGATGCACTTGAGCTCAGCTTCGGCGATGGCAAGTGCAGACTGCGTATATGCAAGGGGGGAGGGGGGAGGGGGTTGAAA
>JBBPPL010000455.1:0-19034 GCA_038091955.1 Leccinum imitatum | reverse complement strand
AACTGAATAACAAGTGGCAGCTATGCCGAGATTGCATCGGTATGTGCTTCCATAAGGTCTAACCTGCTTGCCTAACATGCCGAAACAGCACTCTACTACATACAATCCTTTGCCGAAACATATCTACTACTTAGAATGTATGTAGTAGGCATATTTCTCATAACTGAATAACAAGGGGTAGCTTTGCCGAGATTGCATTGGTATGTGCTTCCATAGTAGGGTCTAACCTGCTTGCCTAACATGCCGAAACATGACTTCAGTACATACAATCCTTTGCCAACTGACATTTACCACTTCAAAGACAGCAATACCTGGCCAATTTGCCAATTAGCAACATGCCGAGATTCCATTGTTGGCTGATCGGTCCACTGTAGAATGTCGGCATCCAAAGCCCCTTGGCCAGTTGGCAAACATGCCGAGTTTTTCATTTTGGCTGATTAGTCAATTGCAAAATGCAGCAATACCTAGCCAATTGGCCGATCGGTAACATGCCGAGATTCAATTATTGGCCAATCAGTCAATAGTGGAATGTAGGCATCCACAGGCCATTGGCCAGTCGGCAAGGATGCCGAGTTTTCATTTTGGCTGATCAGTCAATTGCGGAATGCGGCAATACCTAGCTAATTGGCCAATTGGCAACATGCCGAGATTCAATTGTTGGCCGATCGGTCCACTGTAGAATGTCAGAATCCAAAGCCAGTCGGCCAGTCAGTAACATGCCGAGTTCCATTTCCATCAGCCAATCTGTGATTTGCAGCGATTTTCCACAGGCCATTGGCCAGTTGGCAAGGATGCCGAGTTTTCATTTTGGCCGATCAGTCAATTGCGGAATGCGGCAATACCTAGCTAATTGGCCCATTGGCAACATGCCGAGATTCTATTGTTGGCCGATCGGTCCACTGTAGAATGTCAGCATCCACAGTCAGTCAGCCAGTCAGTAACATGCTGAGTTCCAGTTGCATTGGCCGACCAGCAGTTTTCCGAGATTTTTACTCCGTCGGCCGATGTTGGTTGGCTGGTCAGTTGCGGCAATTTGGCATATTGGCTAGCTGGTCATTTGCCAAAAATTCTACTGAATGGGGTCCAAATTGCGCTAGTTGTTTACGCTTCAAAACAGGCAGCTGTTTTTGAGCACCTTGCAGTGAAGTTTGCGACTCGGAGTTGGCAACTGTTATTCCCATCGAATCCTATTTGGTTATCTTGATTGGCTCCTGGATCAGTGTCCGCATTTACTCTCGATTCTGAGGACGAAGACACCCTCGATGTCCCAGATGAGTGAGTTGTAGCATGCTCGTTTTCATCTTTTGTTTTGAGTACACGATTGCTATTGGACTCCTATGGCTACAAAGCACTTCATGAGGTGTTTTTGTGGTTGTAGTTGTTGAATCGGTAGTATTCATTTACTTTATTACTTCCAATTCTAGACCAAGTCTTTTTCTTATCTTTCGTTTTCTCTGATAGATAAGAGCACTTATTGCTATTGGCTTGACTCAGATGTTACTGAGTCTATAACACTATTGGCTACCTAGATCTTTGCTTATTGATCATGTTCAAGTTACTTATGCCATTGGCTAGAACTTCTTACATGATACTCTAGAATGTTCTTCAAACATTCCTTTCCACAATATGTACAAATACATCTTGTAGTATATAAGGGCCTAAGCCTGACCCTTGAATATCAGGTCGCTTTCACACTCTTACAGTGATTGAAACCTCTTGTCTTAGCTCACACTTCGACTCAACATCCCTAGTAAGTTTCTCTACTAGAGTCCCCTCATTCCCTCTTCGAGATTCCTTGGTCTGCGCAAAGAAGGTTCCCTACCAGGACTTCTTTAGTAGTTGCACAAGTGCTTTGTGGATAGAACATTGTGGTGGGTGAGTAATCAAGTGTCACTTTTGAAGTCATGTCGTGTACTTCAAATTTGACTTTGAAGCTCGTCAAGTACTATTTACAGTATCCATTTTTTGTTTAGCTCGATGACCTTTTCAAGTGTCATTTTTGAAGTCACGTGTTCCACCTGGTAGGCGCCAACCTTCTGGTTTTCGACCTACACCTCGTTCCTACATCGATACACCTGCTTCCTCGTGTAATCCCTCATTCGCACCTTCCTCTCAGTTTCCTCCATACTCCCAGCCCTATAACCTTAGGGCTAGACCTGTTAGACATACAGGAAATGTTTCTCCAGTTATATCCTGGACTTCAAGGCTACTCGGACGACCTTCTGGTTCCTATAGTGGTGTTGTCAACGACGACCTATTCCTTTGTTGCCCCCGGTGTCACACTCCTGGGAGATCTCACCAACGCTGCACTCACTGTAGCTTCATTTTACTGACCTTCCTCTACCAAGATCACGTGTTCAGTAGAGAGGCTTGAGCAATCTACAGGAGATCTACTAGTGTCTCGTCGTCTTCTTGCAACCCTAGACCTAACAATCCTAGGCCACCACGAAGAGTTACTCCAAACCCCTCTCGAGGTATCTTAGTTCATCCAGACTTAGCTGAAGTAGCAAGATGTTTGCCAGTAGTCGAAACAGAAGTCTCAACTGAGGCAACTCCATCTCTTACCTCCTCGATCATCCTTTCTCAGCCTCCTCTTACGGAAGCTGAAGTCAAAGCAGCAGAAGAAAGTCTACTTCCTCCTGCTCCAGATCTAACCCAGATCTTTGACGATCTTATCAGTCTCGCCTCCTCTTCTCACCCTGGCTCAGTCCTTCCTCCTCCAAGATCCCACTCCTCTGCAGCCACTTCAGGCTCCGATCCCCCTTTGCGTTCAGCCTCTCCAGATCTTCCTCTACCAGTTCCACCATCTTCCTCGCCGTCCAATATCCTTGTGCTCTCTCCTCAACTCTCAGGATCTTCTCAAGATGCCCACTCTCAAACTTCTGTACACTTTAGGAGAGATGAGTCCGTCCCCTTATTGCCACGTCTCTTACCTCAAACAAGCGAGGCAAGTCATATGCTTCGAAGGACCAGACAACGAGTCCGACGATCCAAACGTAATGGCAATGGTGACAGCAGTAGAGCATCATCCTAATGACCTTGCAAATCCCCAGCTCTGGCCAGAACAATACCTTCCTGTGGCCTGGAGCCACAAGCTTCCCCTCTTTAGGCCAGGAGCTCAGAGCATCCACGATTATGATAGAGTTACTTTCCCGGTTCGCTTCATAGAACCGGAGCTTCACACTCTTACTTGGGATTCACCAGCTTGGTTACCAAACATTCTCTACTCCCACTTGTTTCAAGACGAGTCTCTTTTCTCCCTTATGACATCCATCGGTTGGGCACCTCCATGATCCTCATCTTTGAGAGTCTCTTATCCACTAATACCTTGGACGATAATGTCTTCTTCTTTGATAGAACAGGATTGGCTAGCACTTCGGGAAGGCTTGACGCCAACCCAAAAGCAGTAGCTTGATGCCTACTTGACAAGCGTCGAGAATGCCGTGCTCTTGCCAACCTGGCCCTTAGAGCCAATGGCAAGCCTTTACGTCTTCGAAAGAGAGCAAAGGCTTGAGCAGCACTGATCTAGCTATCCTGATTTCTGGTATACGCTTTTTTCTCCATTGCACTTATATCTTGGTTACAAAGTTCCCCCTTACCTTTCTTGTGCCACCTTGTATTATCCTGCACCTAGATTCACAGATGGTACAAGAGACGAATCATTCCCTCGAGTTCGAAATCTTCACTTTATGCAGATCCTTGATTACGATAAATTCCTGGACTTATATGTTCCAGAGCCCAATACAGCCCTTTATCGTTATGTCATTTACCCTCCAACTATAGAGGAGATTAAAGAGGATCGAGCTGATAGATGGGAACTACAAACACAAGGAAATGGAGCTTACCATCGTCATAGACGAGCACAATGGTTACAAAGAAGATATGTTCGCTGGCGCGAATGTACACAAGCATACCAAGACCATCTTAGATGGATAGAAGAAGAAGAAGCAGAGGAACAACGACAAGGAGAGGAAGAAGAAGAGCCTTTACCCATCATTGAGGACAATGGAGAAGATCTACCCTTCAGGGTTAGACAACCAAGACCGCTTCTTGGACAAGCACCTTGGAGAGCTTGGACAGATCCTAGAGACTTGGAATAACTTAGAGAGGAACCACACGAGGTTACCATCGATTCTGATGCAGAACGACAAGCTGATTCGGACTTCATGTCTGATCAACCAGAGGAAGTATGAGATCATGTAGCGGCAACAGAGCATGAAGACCTTATTAAATTCTTCTTTCTCTGTCCGATTTACCCGGTTGCTGATCCATTTGAACAGATCCTTTTTACTGTTTAGATTCACCATGGCTCTCGTCACCCCTTCTGACTTCATCGTTACCAAAGACCACATCTCTCATGTCCCTGTTCTCGTTGGCACCTCAAACTATACCAAATGGGCTCTTGCCCTTCGAGGACCTCTTTCCATGCTTGGAGGATGGGTTTTCATTACCGGGCAGCATACTCATGTGCTGTGCGCAAATAACGATGCTAAAGAAAAGTGGATCGGTGTTGATAACAAGATACTAGGCTTTCTTGCCACCACTCTTTCACCCAAGCTCCAACAACAAGTCGTCTGGGACTATGTTCCTGTACAGGTTGCAGGAAACAATGTCTCACATCCCTTCCTCGCACATATGCTTTGGACCAAAATGGAAGCATTGTTTGGAAAGAAAGGTATTCCCGGACAGTTCATGATCTTCTCAGATCTGCTCCGAGTTAGGGTCGACGTCAACAAAGTCTCTGAAGGTCTCTCCACCATCACTTCCCTCTTTACACAGCTTGAGGCAGCAGGCCTTACCATCCCTGCACACCTCAAAGCAATGATTCTTTTAGCTCGCCTTCCTTCTTCCTTCGACCAGATGATCTCCCACGTCATACAGACTGTGGAGCAAGTGGACTTCACTATAGACATGATGCTTCCACGCATCTCAAAGGAAGTCAACACTCTTCATTCTGGTCTCACCTCTCACTTCCTTGCTCATAGAATCTCTTCTGCACCCAATCCTTCGACGTCTGGTTCTGCGAACCAGACTACAGCTCTTCACCGAGGACCTGGTCCTCAACGTCCCTGGAATTCGGCTAACAACTGAAACCAGAGTTCTGGCAATGGTCACCATAATGGTAATCATTTTCCGACCCAACAGTCGTGTCCTCACCAGAATGGTGGACAAGGTTGAGGAGGTTTTAGAGGAGGTTTTCGAGGTGGTCGCGGTTCTGCTTCTGCTAGACGTGGAAAGCATGACACTCAGAACTTCGAGAAAAGGCAGGCAAGGAAGAAAGGTGAAGGACGTGCTCAGACAGTCGATGGTTTCGCCAATATGGTGATTGTCAACGATGGCACTGTGGATAGAGAATCTATGGTTATGGAGTTACCAGATGATGAAAACACGTCTGAGACCCTTCACGAGCAGGACACTGAAGATGTTTCCATCATTTATGACGAGTATGCCGATGACTATATGGTTACGGAAGCCAATGAGGAGGATAAGCTATTCACTGCAGCTGTTACCTGGTGGTCCCCATCCGAGATTTTACAAGTGGCGCAATCCTCTCACATTGAGACTACCCTAGCTAATGCTACATATCAGGACAACGGCTTTAACCAAGCCGGACCCAGTCGGGGATGTTAGATCTCGTCAATACTAGATTCCTGCTGGACGAGTAGAGAAGCAGAATTCCCATTTTTATGGAGATAATCGGAGAAATATAGATGGTTCCTGGAAGTTTGGTTTTACTTCTAGAGATTGTGCCGATAGGCCTTACGATCCCGATTATGATGACTGGGGTCAAGATGATTGTACTATTCAGTGGGATCTAGTTTTCATAATGTTTCACATCTTAGACAAGCGAGGATGTCTTGTGGTTTGTGCTTTTGCCTCATCACCTGGTGATATTCTTCACTGGTTTCGGATGACTACGTTCACTCCTACTGCGGATGTACACTCCTGCAGGATGTGACTTCATTTGAACTTTGGCATCACCGTTTTGGACACAGTTCTGACAACGCTCTTCGACATGCTTCGACGAATACCAAAGGAGTTCTGAAACCTTCCCTTCCTTCGGATGCCCTCCTGCCCTGTCCTGGTTGCCAACTGGGCAAAGCCCATGAGTGTCCCCTTGGTCCTTCGGACAAATGGTCTGCCCGTGTCCTTGGTCTGGTCTACACTGATCTTGTTGAGCTTCCTACGGAATCACGCATTCGTAATCGCTATATTCTTACTTTCATTGATGACTGTAGTGCTTTTGCTTTCCTTGCGTTCTTGCGGTGCAAGAGTGACACTGCTGCACGCTTTCGTGACTTGGTTCTCCATGCGGAGACCCTCACTGGTCTCGTGGTTACCTCTGTATGTTCAGACTGTGGAGGGGAATATCTTGGACGAGAGCTTTTACGGTTCTTCATGTCCAAAGGTATCTCTCACCAATATTCTGTTCCGCATTTGCCACAACAGAACGGTCAAGCAGAGAGATTCAATCGAACCATCATGGAAAAAGCTTAGGCTATACACTTGAATGCTTGTCTGCCGAATTCGTTCTGGCAAGACGCAGCAGAGACTGCACTACATATCTACAATAGACAACCCATGTGTCGTCATGGTTGGAAGACTCCTTCAGAGATCTTTATTGGAGATAAACCAGATGTTTCTTACTTCTGAGTCTTCGGTTGTAAAGCTTATGTATTCATACCAAAGGACCAACGAGTCAATAAAATGGCACCAAAGGCGGAGGAGATGGTATTTCTCAGTTATGAACCAGGCTCCAAAGCTTATCACTTCTGGTCAGTGGTGTCCTACTCGTCGACGTGTCTTCATATCTTCCACAGCCACTTTCGATGAAGGTACATTTCCTTATTGCTCTAAGAAACTAAGACCAATAGACGAACTTTCTGCTATTCCAAACACTTCTGAGTCTATCGTTCTGGAAGAAGAAGCCGCTTTACCTGGACCACCTGGAAATGGGCCTACAAAGAGTTATCCTGATCAGATCATACACTTCCAACAACCCCACATATTTCCACCCACATTTTCTGGCTGGACCTTTACCAAGTCCTCTGAGACCATCACCATATCCTACACCAACTCCTCGATGGAATCCCATGTTTGGTAATTGGGATTTATTTTCACCAGAGGAAGAAGAGGAAATTCCCTTGGAATTCCTGACGCCTTCTCCGCTCACACTAGAACCTGATATAGAAGAAACGTCAGAGACTTTACATCCTTACTCTCCTCTTCATAAAGGAAAAACACGCTCCGATAAGGAAGCACGTTTCCAGACATCACCTGATCAAGTTCACCAACACAAGCGATGACTCCTCGATCGATTCACTGAAAGTGGAGCAGAGTTACCTGATCTTCCTCAAGAGACACGAGATGCACTCGAAGATTTGGACCATACACAGGTTGATGATTACATCAATTGATATCCACTTGGTCCAATGCCAGGTACACCTCGTCCTTGGTTAGCACCACGAAGATCTCCACTAGAGACTATTCCTGAGTTCAGAGCTTGTCCTCATCAACACCATCCTTCTCAGGTTGCTCTAGAGGAACCTCAAACTCGAACCAGAGTTTCTACTTGTGTTCCCATGCGTCGAGTCCAACAAGACAACATGTATGGATATAAAACACCACTCGAGATAGAGCAAGGTCTTTTACATGAGACTCCTATGGACTCAATTGAGGAGGAGTTAACTCCTCTCTCACCTCTTACTCTGAGCATGGAGATAACTCCTATTCCAGAAGATCAGAGTCCTACCAATCAACAGGATATGAACATGGACGACCTTTATGTTGATCCACCACCACAACCCTTTAGTTCTAAATGGGTTCACCACTATATGTTCACTGCAGCTGCTGCTGTCGGCTCTACTCCGATTCACTACCGAGATGTCATGAAATTGACACCCAGCGAACAGAAAGATTGGCAGAAAGCAATGGTAGAAGAGATCAAGTCTCTTCACAACCATAAAGTATGGGAACTTGTGGATCTACCTTCAGGTAGAAAACCTATCACAGGGAGATGGATCTTCGCAACAAAGAGCGATGGTCATAAAAAGGCTCAATTCGTTGTGAAAGGCTTTACTCGAATCTATGGGATAGACTTTGAAGAAAACTTTTCTCCCATCACACACTTTCAAACTGTCCAACTACTTCTAGCACTCGCAGCACTAGAGGACTGGGACATCAAGGCTCTAGATGTCAAGACAGATTTCCTTTTCGGGGAACTTGACGATGACGAGGAGCTCTATATGGTTCAACCTGAAGGTTTCATCAAACGAGGAAAAGAGAACAAAGTTTGTCACCTTCGAAAGGCCATTTATGGCCTCAAGCAAACCGCCATCAAATGGAACAAGGCTTTGCACAAATCCCTTGAGAAGATGGGATTCAAACACACGATCTCAGATCCAGGCGTTTATGTCAAATACATTGGCAAAGATAAGATTGTTTTCATTGTTTATGTTGATGATGCACTCTTTATGGATACTAACTCAAAACTACTCCTCGAGCACATCAACATCTTCACACGTCAATGGGAATCTCGTGTTCTAGGCGATGCCACAGAATATCTTGGCATGTGCATTACCAGAGATCGAAAAAAGTGAACTCTGAGATTAGACCAAATTTCCTATGCTGAGAAAGTTGTTAAAAGATTCCAGCTAGAGAACGCGAAACACGCACGAACACCATTACCTTCCGGATATATTCCGAGTCCTAATAAGCAAGAAGCAGATTCTAAATGACGATCCCAATATCAATCAGTGATCAGATCTCTTCTTTACATCATGCTGGGCACACGACCAGACCTTGCTTACTCTGTAATCAAGATGTCACAGTTCTCTGCAAATCCATTTGAGGATCACCTCAATCGAGCACTCTATATCGTTCGATACCTCACATATACCCAGAATGTGTCGATCACATTCAATGGACTTGCTAAGAATGCTAGCTTCACTGCTTACTGTGACACTGACTGGGCTGGTGACCAAGAAACAAGACGCTCTACCTCTGGCTACTGTATCTTTCTTGCAGATGCTATCGTTTCCTGGAGTTCATGATGTCAGAAAGTAGTTGCTCTTTCTTCCACAGAAGCAGAGTACATTGCCATGACCGAAGTTGCCAAGCAAATTGAGTGGCTTCGAAATCTCTTCACTGAGATTGGTCATGAGATCAGACATCCGATACCACTTAACTGTGATAATCAGGGTGCTGTGTTTCTTGCTTCAAATCCTGCTCAAGAAGGACAATTGAAGCACATCGCTATTTGATACCACTATATCCAAGATGCGATCCAAGAGTTCAAAACTCTTGAGCTTTTCTATGTTCCTACAAATAATCAAAAGGCTGACATCTTCACAAAGAATGTCTCTTTTGACAAGTTCCACACAGGCTCTCTACGCCTTGGTTTTACTGGATATCTATCCAAGCCATAACATCTCCCATCAGCTCAACGAGGAGGAGTGTTGAATCGGTAGTATTCATTTACTTTATTACTTCCAATTTTAGACCGGTCCATTCTAGACCGAGTCTTTTTCTTATCTTTCGTTTTCTCTGATAGATAAGAGCAGTTATTGCTATTGGCTTGACTCAGCTGTTACTGTATAACGCTATTGGCTACCTAGATCTTTGCTTATTGATCATGTTCGAGTTACTTATGCCATTGGCTAGAACTTCCTACATGATACTCTAGAATGTTCTTCAAACATTCCTTTCCACAATATGTACAAATACATCTTGTAGTATATAAGGGCCTAAGCCTGACCCTTGAATATCAGGTCACTTTCACACTCTTACAGTGATTGAAACCTCTTGTCTTAGCTCACACTTCGACTCAACATCCCTAGTAAGTTTCTCTACTAGAGTCCCCTCATTCCCTCTTCGAGATCCCTCGGTCTGCGCAAAGAAGGTTCCCTACCAGGACTTCTTTAGTAGTTGCACAAGTGCTTTGTGGATAGAACATGAGTAATCAAGTGTCACTTTTGAAGTCACGTCGTGTACTTCAAATTTGACTTTGAAGCTCGTCAAGTACTATTTACAGTATCCATTTTTTGTTTCGCTTGATGACCTTTTCAAGTGTCATTTTTGAAGTCACGTTGTGTACTTCAAATTTGACTTTGAAGCTCGTCATGTGAAATTTACAGTATCCGTTTTAGAGAAATTTTAAGTTTCATAGTACACTTCAATTTTACCTTTGAAGTGGGGCTATGATGTCTTCAAATTTCATTTTTGAAGCTGTTGATGGGGATTACACAGCAGGTGTATGGATGAGGCCTCAAGTATTGTACAAAAGTGTAGACTACCACTCTCTGGGGTCACGTGTGGGCTGTTTAACGGTCAATCACGCATCGTGTGCGTGTGCCTTGGTGCCAGGGTATGAAGGCAACTCACCTGTCTGGAAATGAAGTATTCACGAGATCACATATCCTGCACACGTGACTCAAAGTGCCTTCATTGTCCTTCCAGCTGCGCATGAGATGGTGCTTGTTCATATGAGTATTCAAGTTTGGTTTGGTGGGCTCAAGGACTTGTCGACAGTGGGTCAAAGATGCAAGGTCAAACTAGCGTGCAAAATGTGGATGCAGTGTGATATTCAAGAAGATGACATACCTGATTGATGAGCTCTGGCATCATCAGGATAGCAGTGCTGTAACTGTGAGCAGTGGGTGTCAAGTCTGTTGAAGATCAGGGTGCTTGACCCCAGCCTGCCAAGGCTAGCCAGTTCACCAAAGCCTCTGGCTCAAACCCCCTTTTCTAGTGTTTCGATTGAACGTGGGAATGGAGATGAAGGAGCATAGTCATACAACGCACCATGAACTCTAGGACGGCGATGTCACCCTTTTGTTTCAACATTTTGGATCCATCCAGATTCAGCAAGAGGGGAAGATCAGCAAATTGAGGAGGTTTGATCGAAAGGCAAGAATATAAATCGAGGTGTAATGGAAGTGATGGAAGCCATTCCTACAATATAAGGCATAAACAAGAACTTTGGGAAAATGGACCAGACTTGCCTCTCCTCAGATCACGTGAGTGATTCCCATCTGTGTGTGTACATGCAATACAAGTCCAAATGTTCTGACTGACAAAACATTGACATGTAAGCACATGAAATGAACCTGGACTATGCACCTGATGATATGGTCCATGTGGACCAAAAAATCCAGGTCCTTTAGATGATTGACTGAGAGCTGAGAAGTGTAAGCCATGGTCATAAAAAGAGACAGACCCACAAACCAGATTGTTCACTCCCACATGAGCTTGTGTGTTTCCAAAACCAACATGTCCATAAGCACCATTTTGCCATGATGCAAGTGGCCGACTACCACGACATTCGCGTTATCTCAGGGAAAGTCACGGTCAATAGGTATCTGTAATATAATAAGGGTGGACCAAAGGATGTATGACACACCTTTTGTTGAAGTGTGTCTTGGGCATATCTTTCTCTTCTACTCTCCGCTTCCCTACTCGATGAGAGTGGCAATCAGTTCAGAAAGCGGTTGCGCGTGCTCTTCCTGCATGAAGTTCTCGATGTCGGGCCCATAGACTTCTTCTATGGAAAGAGTGTGAGTGTCCCTCTGCTTGGCGTGGTCGATGATACAGTGGGGGTGGGGGCTGTCAACAGCATCAGGGAATCCTCCCCTGGGATAATATCACATAATAGCTCATATTCCTGATAATATATACAATATCGCTAATATATATGAATTACCCTATATTAGGCTGTATTAATGGATGTCCCAAAATGGATGTAGATAATAATACATATTATATGAATTAGCAGAATATTTCTTGCTATTTCAACACCAACAATTTATAAGCATCTGAATTGCTCCATATTAGCATGAATTAATTGCTCCATATTAGCATGAATTCCTGGGTATCCTAAAATGCATGTAGATAATCACACTCTTTCAAACATATTATAAAAATATACAAAGGAAAGTGTACCAAAAAGTGTAGGATAAAGTGTAGCAAGTGTACAAAAGAAGTGTACAAAAAAGCGAAAAAGTGTAGGATAAAGTGTACCAAGTGTACCAAGTGTACCACAAGTGTAGGACTAAGTGTACCAAAAGTGTAGGAAAAGTGTACAAAAAAGCGAAAAAGTGTAGGACAGAGTGTACTAAGTGTACACACAAAGTATACCAATGCTTTTGTTATGACTTTTTTCGTCGATGTTTCATGGACCATTTCCTCATATCTCATCCAGATCAGATCAGATTGATTAGATTGTCACACCATTAGGATCACATAAATAGGGGCTACAACTTTTGTTATGACACCAAACAGAAATAATGACTTTCCTTGTTTGGAAATAGATTTTTGCACCTAGAAGTGTACCAAAAGTGTACCAAGTGAAGTGTACCAAAAAAAAGCGAAAAAGTGTAGGGCAAAGTGTACCAAGGGTACAAAAAAGTGTACTCAGAAAAGTGTATACAATGTGTACCAAGTATACAAAAAAAGTGTACAAAAAAGCAAACAAGTGTAGGGCAAAGTGTACCAAGTGTGTACCAAGTGTACCAAAAAAGTGTACCAACAAGTGAAAAAGTATAGTACAAAGTGTACCAAGTGTACAAAAAAGTGTTCTCAAAAAAGTGTACCAACAGGTAGACCAAGTGTACCAAAAAAGTGTACAAAAAAGCGAAAAAGTGTAGCACAACAGTGTAGTCACAAGTGTCACAAGTATAACAAACATATGTGGCAAAGACTTAGAGAGTTTTGAAGTATAAGTCCAAGTTCCCACACTTGATGTTGAGAAAAGCGGACATGCTGACAAATTTATTTGTAACTATTTTTACCCCCCACACTATATAATCAACTCAGGTCGAAGATTTTGTTCCCATACTCTCTTTCTTCCCCTAGGAGGAGGTAGATCCTCGAGATGGATAGAAGGGTTTAGCGCAAACTCATCCAGAGTGGGTGGATTGGTAAGAGGAACGAGAGGAGGACGAGGATGAGGAAGAAGCGGAACGAGCGGGTTGTGGGAAACGACATCTAAGAGCTGGCTTCTGCAGAGTTGATAGCAGTGTCTTCCGCTTGAGTCAGAGGGAGGGAGAACATGGATGGGGTAGAGACGATGGACGGGGGTGTGATCAAATCTAGACAATAAGGGAGCTCAGCAACACGGAAAAGATGAAATGCTGTATTCGGCAGTACCTAGACAATAAGGGAGCTAGGTACACGATGTGAGTATCAAGGTATTCTATGGATGAATGATATCATACCTCAGCGACATGGAAAAGATGAAACACTGAGGAAAAGCGTCTAGTAGGGACACGCGTACTTAAATATAACAAAGGTTCAAGATAGCAGCTACAGCCTGACGATAGCGGCTGCCAGTGTGCGGATAGCGGCCAAGTGAGAAAGCGAGTCCAAACAAGTCTAAATGATGTCTAAAGTAAGGAAGACAAAGACTAACAAAGAAAGTCTAATCTAATAGGGTGGAGATTGGTATGCGGGATCAGTGTGCTCCAAGTGTTCTTCATCACTTCTGTGTATCGAGACCGAATCAAAGACGGCTTCGATCTTATCAATCTCAGCTTGGATCTCTTCAGGTCCGAAAGGGGAAGATAGGGAAGGGGATGGGATGAGGGTGGGAATAGCATCCGCAGGGACAGGAAGGATAGCACGGGGGCTCACTGCCTCTACTTCCACAGGAATGCATATGTGAAGAAGGGGACGAGGGAGACCTATAGGCGTAGATGTCGTGGGTATAGTGGGCGTCTTGTAAGTAAGTGCAAAGTCTTTGCAAGTCTTCTGGGGAAGCGTCTTCAGTCCTGATTTTGCTAGCATAGAGGGGAACATCGACAGTGTTTATATGATATACATTAGAGCGAGCGGGAAGAGGGGGAGAATCAATGCGCCAGGGGATGGCAGGCTCGTTGTTTAGGTTCTGGGAGATGGGGGAGGAAGGAGGAGATTTGAGATCACTAGGGCCCAGAGGCGTTCCACCAAGAGGGCTAGGGAGATGACCTTAAGCCAGAGGACTCAAGGGTAGGAGAGGAAGAACTATGCAATGAAGGAGGGAGTGAAAGAGAAATGGAAGATATAAAAGAAATCGAGTTGGAAGGGACATAACTGGACATTTTTTGTATGAGAGGTCAGCATTGGGTTTCTAAGATGAGAAAAGTTAGGAAAGAAATGCGGCAGGATGGAGTTTCTTATATGCTAAGAGGATTGTTTTTGCATGTTTTAATTCTCGTTCAGGTATCCAGGTATCTTCTTTGGCTGTATATCCTTTCCATTGGATCAAGTATATACAGTTATTGAGGGGGCCTCTGTGACATATGATGCATAGTATTTTGAACTCCTCTTTGCCCTCGATAAGATCAGGAGGTGGAGCAGGGAAGTTCGGGCCGTGTACGGGGTTTTCGCAATAGGGTGATAAGAGGGAAGCGTGAAACACGTTGTGAATACTCCAGGTTTTTTGGGAGGTGTAGCTGATAAGTGATGGGAGATAGGACCTGTGTGATGGTAAAAGGTCCTTCTCGTTTCAGCACAAACTTCCAAGAGGTGAGGTTTCATTTGAGGTTTTTGGCTTCGAGCCAGACCTTGTCCCCTTTCGAGAATGGAGTAAATCCTCTACCGTTTCTAGTGGACATAACTTGGCAAGCAAGCTCATGTGCAGCGAGGGCTTTGTCTTGGGCTGCAGAGAGGGTTTTGAGTCTGGATTCAATGGCGGGGAGATTGGAATCAGCAATGACAGTGGGAAGAGGGTGGGGTTTGAAACCCATCATGAGGAAGAAGGGGGATTTTCCGGTTACAGAGTGGGAGTGATGATTGTGGGCAAACTCCACTTCAATTGAGTGATTAGATCTGCCCATGTAGTGGGATTGTCTCCACAAAGGATCCAGAGGTAGGTCTCGACCTCTTGGTTGACACGTTCAGTTTCCCCATCTGTTTGAGGGTGATAGGCGGTGGAGAGGGAGAGGTTGTATCTGAGGACCTTTCCAAGTTCTTGTGCGAAGGAAGAGGCAAATTGTGGGCCACAATCAGAGATGATTTTGTCATAAAGTCTGAAGTGTTTGTACACTTTGTGAAAGAAAAGGGTTGCTATCCCTTCGGCCATGATGGTTTTCTTGGTAGGACAGAGAATTACCCCCTTCATAAGCCCGTGGTCGACCACGACCAGTAAGGAATCAAAGCCGGAGGAGGAGGGAAGGTCGGTAATAAGATTGCAAGAGATCTGTTGGAAGGGGCAAGAGGAGGTCGACTTGATTGGGGTAAGGGGGGGAACAGTGGGATGGGTGTTCGCTTTGCATTGTTGGCAAAGGGAACAACCTTCGATGTATTTGCAAACGAACTGAGCAAGACCCGGCCACCAGTATTCAGTGGCGACGAGCTGGTGGGTTTTAAGATAACCGGGATGGCTGGCGGAGGGATGGTCATGAGATCGAGTGATGATGTCGCAGCGGAGGGAACTGGAATCAGGGACATAGACGTGGTTTTGATAGGTAAGGAGACCACTGTCAACCTGCCAATCAGAAAGGCGAGAGCGGAAGGTGGGGGGAATGGTACCATCAAGGGCTTGAAGAGCGTTACAGACGAGAGTATCATTGCCGGAAGCCGAGGAGATGATATCGCGAAGGGTGGTATCAATGATGCAGACAAAGAGCGAGGGAGGAAGGAGGGTAATGTCCTCATTGTCGGTGTCAAGGGAGATTTTATCAGGGCAGCGAGATAGAGCATCGGGACCAGTGAGGTGAGTCCCTGGGATGTGGGTGATTTTAAGATTGAAGTTGGCGAGGTCGAGGAGCCAACGAGCTTGGCGACGGTTTAGATGTTGGGGGCTGCGGAAGAAAGTGAGGTTCTTGTGGTCAGTGAAGACCTGAACAGGGAAGGGGGAACCATGAAGATATTGGTGCCATGCTTTGAGGGCGCGAATGACTGCAAGCAGTTCACAATCGTAGATATCGTAGTTTCATTCTGCGGGGATAAAGGATTGAGAAAGATAGGAACAGGGGTGCCAGTTGCCATTGGAATCGGTTTGGAGAAGGATTGCTCCAGTAGCATCACGAGAAGCATCGGTAGTGATCGCAAAAGGAGCAGAGAGATCAGGGAGGCGAAGGACTGCCAGTGGTTTGGACAAGAAGGATTGTTTGACACGATCAAAGGATGACTGGCAAGCGGCAGACCAGTCCTAAGGTTTTTCCTTCTTTGTGAGGTCAATGAGGGGGCAAGCGATGTCAGAGTAATGGTCGATGAATCATATAAACACCGTCGATGTTCCCCTCTATACTAGCAAAATCAGGACTGAAGACGCTTCCCCAGAAGACTTGCAAAGACTTTGCACTTACTTACAAGACGCCCACTATACTCACGACATCTACGCCTATAGGTCTCCCTCGTCCCCCTCTCCACATATGCATTCCTGCGGAAGTAGAGGCAGTGAGCCCCCGTGCTATGCTTCCTTTCCCCGCGGACGCTATTGCCACCCTCATCCCATCCCCTTCCCCATCTCCCCCTTTCGGACCTGAAGAGATCCAAGCTGAGATTGATAAGATCGAAGCTGTCTTTGATTCGGTCTCGATACACAGAAGTGATGAAGAACACTTGGAGCACACTGATCCCGCATACTGATCTCCACCCTATTAGATTAGACTTTCTTTGTTAGTCTTTGTCTTCCTTACTTTAGACGTCATTTAGACTTGTTTGGACTCTCTTTCTCACTTGGCCGCTATCCGCACAGCCGCTATCGTCAGGCTGTAGCTGCTATCTTGAACCTTTGTTATATTTAAGTACGCGCGTCCCTACTAGACGCTTTTCCTCAGTGTTTCATCTTTTCCGTGTCGCTGAGGTATGATATCATTCGTCCATAGAATACCTTGATACTCACATCGTGTACCTAGCTCCCTTATTGTCTAGGTACTGCCGAATACAGCATTTCATCTTTTCCGTGTCGCTGAGCTCCCTTATCGTCTAGATTCAATCAGGTTATGAGCTCTGTGTTCTGACCAAGCAGAACACATACTGGCGACATCAGACTTTGAGCAAAAAACACAGACTTCAACTATGGGGAAATACAATCACATTTGCGAGCTGACAGGCACGGAAAACTACCCACGGTGGTGTGGACAAATGGCACTAGCCCTTCAAGGCGAGTGTCTCTGGAGCCACTGCAGTAGTGGAACAGACACTTCAGAACTCGCCTCTATACAACCCATTCCCAAAAACCCTTCAGCCATTACCAAGGAAGAGACGGAAGCCATTCTAGACTGGTTAGCGAAGGATGCCCAGGCTAAGGCCCTGATCGACCGCAAAATTTCATCTGTTGTCGCCAGCCAACTCAGTGCAAGTCAAATGGCCTGAGCGCAATAGATGATTTTATCAGACTGTTACTCTCAAAACGATCTGCTCTCCCAATACCAACTTCATGCACTTGTCCGGTCGGAGAAGTTGAAGGATGCAGACAATGTGCTGCAATACCTTGGCGTCTTCGAAGACGCTAGACGCCGATTCATCCAGATGGGAGTCACCTATTCCAATGATGAAGCAATCTTTGATCTGCTACAGGGTCTCCCAGACGCCGTCGAATGGCAAATCTTCAAAGAGTTCACCATGAACCGTCTTTCCACCTCCTCCACGACTGTCACAACCACCTCCATCGGCCCCTCCATTGCTCCTACTAGCGCATCTGTTTCTCAGGCTCCCAGTGCATCTACTGCCCCTCCCCAGGCCTCAGGCTCCTCCGCGACCTCCACAACATCCACGACCTCATCTTCTCTCACCTTCGACAATGTTGCCAAATTGTTCACGGAGAAGGCGAATGCTATTGTCGGCATGTGCAAACTTGCAGGTCCTGGCTCAGAGTACGCCAATGTGGCAACCATGTCGGGCACGCTGATCTCCAGGATTAACCCCACTACCAGACTTAAGATGCACCACAACAACCCTAAGGGGGTGAAGTGCACGAATCCGTCATGTGCCACCTTACCACGCACAGACAATCATGACCTGGAACACTGCTACTGGCCAGGTGGAGGGATGGAGAGTAGGGCACCTGCATGGATTTGGAATAAGAACTCTAGTAAGCCGGAGGTAGTGGCAGCTGTCATGCCTGCTAGCACTGTCCCTGCCGCGCCGATCCCTAGTTTGAGTCCGCGTGAATTATCCTGTGCTGTCATCATGGAGATGACCTCTCCATCTCCTTCTGACATGCTCTTGGACTCTGGCAGCACTTCGCATCTTATCCTCGATCGTGCCTACTTTGTGGACTTCCAGGAGGAAGACAGCCTGGCCATCAAAACTGCCAATCATTTGCAGAGCTACGCCTTGGGAATGACACATATCGCATCACGCTGCATGATTGCCTCCATGCTCCCGGTGCCCTCATCAACCTGCTCTCTGTCGGGCGGATGCTACAACGCAGCTGGGATTGCATATTCTGGGGCTTCTCAGGTGATGGCGTCACGGCTGCTTGTCACCTCTTCTACAAGGGTGACCCTCTCAGGTGTTTGCCAGTTGTCGGGAACCTTTGTCACATTGATCTTCACTTCCTGTGTCCGTCACACCTCACCTCCAGCATCCTACTACCTACTAGGGAGATCTCTGCAGTGGCGTGTGCCCCAGCTACTCTAGACCTGTGTGGTGGTGATTATGTGAAGCACCTTTCGACCATCACTACTGGTGTGCACATTGATAGCTCCAAGCCACTCTTGACGTGTTGCTAAACACCCTCGTAAGGCCTACCCCCCTTCTAAGTCCCCTCGCGCAGCGCACATGCTCAACCTGGCACTCACCACCTCCGACGAGCCGGGAGCAACCACAGAAGAGGAGGGGACAGGCTCGAGTGCTACACGCTCATTACAAAGTTCCTCCAAGCAGACCTTTGCAGCAGCATGTTCCAGGGTGTAAGCCTTGCCGACATCTGTCAAGTGGTGAGTACGGTCGGATTGATGAGGTATGGCAGGCAGGGAAGGGGAAATCAGAGCAGCAATGGAGGGATCAGAGGGATCGGAGGGACCCAGCAAAGGGGGGGCAGGCACAGACAGAGTGGGAGCATGAGCAATTGAAGGAGGGTGTTACAATCTATTCCTCAGCCTCTA
>JBBPPL010000454.1:0-19035 GCA_038091955.1 Leccinum imitatum | reverse complement strand
GCGCCACCAAGACATGCCAGGAGTTCTTGGACTGGTTTGATGCCCTTGGTTGTCACCTGTACACCACCCTTGTCGCCCTCTCGACCACCCTTGCACTTTGGGGCTGGTCCGGAGAGACAGATGTGGGAATGAACATGGTCAGAGCCTTGAGCTTGCAATGCCAGGGTCTTCTTTTCCTTTCTGTTTGCCACGTTTCAGTAGGAATAAAACAGAATTCTGATAGCACTTACCCAAATAGCTCCGGAAAATTTATGTGTGACAGTGGGAAGTTCAATGCCACTTTGGAGACCTTGGAGTCATTGACTTCCTGGAGGAAGTTGCACAGACTGGCAGTGGCCCAAAGACAAACTCATTGCACGTGCTCCTGCGTCTCCATGTGCTGCAGTCTCCAACCATTGAGGCATTAGTGGCAGTCACTTGGGGTGTAAAACCACTCACTTGTTGTCTGTATCTATGCATAATGATGAAGCCCTGAAGTGTATGGGCAGCTTTGACCTAATGATGTAAACCAAAGTCTGGTGGACTAACGGACTAATCACTCGGGGGCTGACAATGACACTTGAAAAAAGAAAATATAAAGGATTAAATAAAGCAAGGGACTTTGGCATAAAGCTCAAGAGGTCAAAGCTGGGTCCACCAGCTATGACCAACTCATCAACATACCTTTTTCTAGATGGGCTTGAAGTGGATGAAGCTAGCCATTTGGTTATTAAACATCATAGTGAGAGTAAATTTCACTTACTAGTATCAACCAAAGAATAGCATCACAAATTGAGATCTTTGGCTGAGATTGGAGGCTGGAAAGTTCAAGTGTGGCTGGAACTGGCCTGGAATTCAGGAGTTAGCTGTTTGCAATGACAGTAGTTTCAATTGACTGGAGGGGGACACTGTGATGAGGCAGACACCTACTCAGATCTCAAACCGCCGCCGTTTGCTGATGGCGGTCATCACAACAATGACCTGTTCTTGAAGGGCACGCACGGCCGAGATGATTGAGGCAGATGGATCACACAACTCCAGATGGTCAACCACCGTCAAGAGCCGCAGATGTTTCTGAGATGATTTCGATGTAGTGGTTGCAGACTCAGAGAGGCTGCCACCCCGATCCATAGAAAACCAGCCCTTGCTGGTCAACTCCTCCAAGCTGACATCCGGCATGGGCGTTTTCCGCTTCATGTTGAGGTTCAAAAACAGGGTGGTGGCGGCGGCATCCGAGTTAGAGTCATCTATGCGCGGTACACCTGGACTGTCAGGGTCCAAAGAGTATTAGATTGTCCATATCTCAGATGACAATCAAGCACACTTCATAGAATTTTATGGACACATTGAGACTAGATGTCTTATTCATTTTCTAGAATAGAAATGAAGTATCCTCCTTTTTCTTTGGCATTCTATTAACCAGTTTTCATTCGTAACTTTTATTTAGTTTGATGTCAAAGATGCCAGAAAAATGGTATGCAAATTGACCAAATAGTCCTGGGAAAAGCTGGAAAATTTTGGCCCATTGGAACAAGAAATGAAATTAGGTTCCTTCAGGTCCTTGTCAGATGTGTAGAGACTTGGAGGACACAAAGAAGTGCATCCAGCACCTTCTACTCTAGATGGGTAGGAGATAGAAACTGAACAGAAGCAGATGAAGTAGCTGTTCAAATACTAGCTGCTGGTGGGTGGTAATCCTCATGGCTGCAAGTAAATCACCTTTAAAGACAGTCAAATTGACTGTAAGGGGTATTTGACTTTGACTGATCATACTAGCTATGTGGACATCCAAGCTGGTATTGAGCTCCTGGAGGTATTCTACTATTGTGTGCTTGATCAAGGTGAATACAGACTTCTTCAGGCTCCCCAGACTCCACCCATCAACATGGATTCTGGCGCCTTCAATGAGGAAGATGATGATCTCCAGCTTTTATATCCAGATAACCCCGAACCCCAAGACAGCAATAGGATCATACCAGTTCCTGAATCATTGCACTCCTTGGTGGTATCTCAAGCGGCTTCTGGAACTTCCTTATCAGATCGACTCATGGGATTCAGAATCCCCGGATTCTTGACTCGCCTTAGCAGAGATGTCCCCCCGCAGTTAGCGCAGCAACATCACTCAGTCGCAGGCAATCTTGGTACAGCTTCCGTTGCTCATCAAGCTGGATCCTCAGGGAGTTTGAAAAGGCCAAATGCATGGCCCAGCGAATCAGCTCCCAAGAGGTGCAAGTGTCGTTAAGTCTAACACTTCGTACTTTTTTTTTCACTACAACTCGTCGCTTCGCATTATTTGTATCTTTGTACCATTTTTCTCCGAGTCATACACTTGTTTCATCCCTCTCCTTTCTCCATTCCCAGTGTTTTTGAATCTAGTACCTTATTGTTTGGATAATACTTCCCTTGACATACTTGGGGCAGGTTCCGTAACAAGCATATGGGCGTGTAAGGTCTTGTACTAGCTTAGATTGATCGTCAAAGTAGGATGCAACTCAGCAGGCAATTGCAAAAAAGTGATGGTCAGCAAACTTGTTGACATAGAATAGACGGAAATGGTTGTATGACTGATTTAGAGGGATTCCTTGAGGGGGGATCGTGGTGGCAGCCGCATACACAGGAATGAGGTAGGCTGTGCGAAAGATGGTGTCTGTGTGTATTACAGCTATCTTTGGTTGCCTCGCAGCAGTGACGCTGGGCTTGACAACCCACATGCCTGTGTTGTCATCCAGTGTGTCTCTGACAGGATTGAATCAGCGAATGACGGTGCACAGGTAGAGAGTACCTTGAAACGTGAAGGAAAAAAAAAAACAAAGAACTCGAGCAACGTCCATTCCTACAAAGCCTCCAAGGTCCGGATTGGTGACCACAAATACACAGTCACATCAGCGACCTTCATTTCTCCAATTCAGGCGAGATCAGATATATTCCTGACCCATTCCTCCAGTTCCACACAAGTCGCTTGGCGCATAGAACATAGATATGCAGAGTTGTAAACGAAGATCTTATCTGCATATAAAGGGCACGTGTCACATGGTCTGTCATCGTCAGCATGGGTTTGGGTATGGAGGAAAGCATGAACAGCTTGCAGGAGGCAGGGAATTCCATGCTCAGTTGCAAGATCTGGCACAGTCTTTGCCCGGTTGCGCTCTAAGATGCCGATAGAACTTGAGTTAATTTACTTATGTGCAGTCAAAGCTAGCCGCACAAAAGCCTCCACACAGCGGCCATCCACTGATTCAGAGTCATCAGGGTCATCCTGCTAACTTGTCTTCTTCGGGATGATCTCTATTGGGTTCTTGTTCCTGATTGTGTATACATTGATGGTCATTGGATTGTACTGAAGAATGATTCCATCAGCATTCATAACCTCTACCTTATGATCAAGGAATCTACTGACCTAACACTTGAAGAACATTAGATCTACCTGGACCAACGTGCCCTTGAGACGAGCATACCTTGTGACTGGAACTTGATCCATGCAGCTCTCAGCTTGTCGAGCCTCTGGTTGATGACCAACATTTGGCCCAAAGCTTGGTAGTGATTTGAACAGTGGTATGGCTTCTTCACAGCCTTGATATGCTTTGACTCGGTAATAGATGAACATAAGCTGTTTGGCACCCCGAACTCCTTTATTAGCTTCAAATAGTGTGTGAGAGAGTGCTGGTGAGGGAGTGAGATGGACCATGTGGTGCCAGTGTTGATGAAGACAGTGTGATACTGATGAAACTGAGAGAGTGTGTCTTCAAGTTGCACAAGCTCTGAACTTGTAATGATGTCCTTTTGTACTGAATAACAAAACTCCAAGAACATTTGGAGTGTGCACAGCATGTCATGCAGGAGATGGCCTTCAATAGCAGGCAGGTAAACCTGATGACGAGAGTCAGCGTCAGTTGAAACATGGTCCCATATGTTTTCATATGAACAAACCTTCATGAGGGCCTTTGAATCAACGCCCATCCAAATGAAGCCACAATGTGATGCTATCAGCCCAGCCATATCAATAAAATAAACTGTGTACTATGTGACAGAGGATACTTACCGGTGATCTATATTGTCTAGGATCACATCTGCCCGTTTTTGACCATATGTGATGATGAGATACTTCTCAACCCAGTCAACCAAGTAATCTTTGAAATACCCCTTTGATCAATTGATGGAGGATGTCCAGCGAGAGGAGCCGACATATGTCATACAATGCAAGCCAATAAAGCTTGCTCTTCATAATTGGCAATGTACAGACCCAGTCCATACACTGCTCAGCGATAGTGGTGATCGCTGCAACATACCACATCCCATCGCATCATGTAAGGTTTCAGCACTTGAAGTATGTGGGACAGGGATACATGATATAGTTGGCAGCGAAACTTGCGAAAGCAAGCCGTCTTCACCTCTTCACAGGTAGCTATTTATCATTATTGCCAGATCAGGTGAATTTTATTTAAATTGACTTGAATCTACTTACTTTTTGGAGTGGTGAGGAAGCCGATCAGAGTGACACCATGATGATGTGACCATCGAGCGCTATTGTGGAGGTTGCCAATTGACAAGTACAAGGGGTAGTAGTCGTGTTATCCTGTAGCCACAGAGACCGTAGTCTTGTCGCTACCCAGGACGACCGGCACAAACATCGCACCTTCACAGTCTGTGTGGTCACGAAAAATGATGTCCTAGTCATCGCAATTATTGACAATACCAAAGGACAAAGGAATGATAAAATATACCGCTTGGTCCCAAGCCCAATCGCCCGCCTCCCATGAAATCTTGAAAACACCGCTCATCATTCTGTGAATTGTATTCCTGGTAGGGCCAGCAGTCCATTTGGTCTGCACCTTGGGATTGGTGAGGATGTTCTGGACAGTCTGGCAGGAACATCGATACCATACGTCATACATTGCATCCATCCATGACATGTGACCTTCATCCTCGGCCAGTGTGGGAGTGTGCTTGAGAGAGAAACAGCACCATTTTATGTCTCCTTCTTGAATGGCGTCAATGGTTTTATATAGTTCTCGGTGGTCTTTGAATAACGGGTGAGCGCCAGCCCTGACTTGGAGAAGGGATTCACCCCAGATGTCTGTTTGCAGGTGTTAGGAACTGAATTCCAGTTGGCCTTGAAAGGGGGTCCAGTCCGAGTCATCCTCATCAGGTACATCCAGTGGAGCTGGCTGCACTCCCGGTGGTAATAAATTACCAGTGGAGTCACAAGGATGACCTAAAAAATGTCAGAAAATGATGGTTGAAGAGGCCATTGCACCAACCAGTCATTAATGGATGGTAATTTCGATAGACTGCATTGCGTGAACCCAAATACTCCACCTCAATATGAGGGAAGTCATCCGAGTCAGCTGAGGAGGACTCGGAGAGACGAACACGCAAGGGTGTTTTGCATGTTGATGTTGCGTTAGTCCTGATTGATTTTTGAATGAACAATTACACCCTGCTTGCATACAATGGTACTGAAGCTGGGCATGGTGCGGAGTGGGCATGTGTGCTGACAAGTCGCCAAGAACAAAGTTTGCAGTGCACCGGAAGAAATAAGCACTATAAATTTAGGCAGGGTTCAGTATGATATAAATAGGGAGCCTAGTGCCATATAGTTCACCTTTTTTTTCAGTTCCCACCCGCTCCTTCAAACCCTTCTTGCTCCTTCAAGTTTCAAACTGTAGTTCCTCTCAGCTTACATGCTCATTTTCTTTTAACCAGCCTTCATGGTTACATCTTGTCACCCGAGTGAAGAGAGCCAGGCTCCGCGTGCTCAACCTTCTGAGCGTTGTATTAGTACATGGGCATCCAATGCGAACTCTCGACCTGGCTTACCAGACAAACCTAACCCCCAACGCACATCTGAACAAAAGTGTGCTGATGATGAACAGGTTAGACTCATGAAAGAGGCAAAGAAAACAGCAAAACAAGATACTTACCAACAGATCTCAACCTGCAAGCGCAAATGATGGTTGACCAGTCTGCAGCCATGCAAGACAGAGCCACTGTATGTCTGAAGCCTCACATTGTGCCAAGGAAAAATACCCCCAAGGAACAAGTAGTCCTGCCACCCTGCTACCCTCGTTTGTCAATTTGTTGTTGCCATGACTTAGAATAAACTGACCTTTAATCATTATGATCCAATTAGAAGTGGAACTTGGCAAAGCATCAGGTCTGTGAACAGTGTTGTCAGAACTCACACATCAAAGGTTGGCCAAGGTGAAGGCCAGAAAGGAACTTTCAGCCAATGCCAGTAGGTGCGTACCTGGGTCACAATACTCAATGGTCAGACGCTGGTGACACATTATTGGCAATGCTGCAGGGCACATCATGCTCAAATACCTAAACAAGAACACTGACCCTTCACGCTTTCGCATACGAGGATTTCGACTCCTCAAATGCTTCAAAGGCCTTCCACTCCCCACTTATCTATTCTCTTCTTGGAACGACTCACCTACAAGACACCCTTGGGTGGGTGGAAGTTCCTGGACTCAACCTTCTTTCCAAATGCAATCATGGCATCAAGGGAGTGCTTGCACTTTGTATGGCAGCAGTAAGTAAAATTTTCATTTCTTACCCAGTTGACTAATTCTTCAGGATCAGCTGGAGTGTGCATTGAGGTTGGCCCAAGAAGGACACCTTGACATTGTTGTGGACAAGCATGAGTGTTGAAACAATCAGAGTTAGAATGTTTAGTCATCGGTCTAGAACTTACTTCTAGACTATTTTTTCATTTTCTATGATAACTCATATCTCATTACTTTGCTTATTGATCAGCTTACTGATCATGATTCATTATGACATCATCTGCAGTCCATATGACTCAGATATGACTCGGTGCTTACTACATATCATATATAGAGTCTTATACGCTATTGGCTAGACTTTTACAGAATATTCCACCACATTCTATATACCATAACATGTACAAACAAGTCATGTAGTATATAAGATGGACCCAGATGTCTATTCAATCTAAGTTGTTTTCCACATACTTCTTTCACTACTCTCATCATTAGCAACTTTCTATTACTCTAAAGTTACTTCATTCAATCCATTCATACATTCCTAGTAAGTTTCCTACTAGAGTCATTCCCTATTATCTTTTCCTCTCTGGTTCTATACTTGAACCCCTCAGCTGCGCACTTAGAAGCATATAACTTCTAAACTGAGGAGGCGCAGATAGTAGGGCAAGAAGCCATTCAAGTTGACGCTCACTCAACCTGGGGAATGCGGACCAACTGGAAGCAACCGTGAATGTGGAATCAGGTGACTGGGAAGATGAGTACAAAAGGTAGTGCATTTTCCCACCAGAACTGGGGTGGTCAGATGGCATCCTACTACATGGCCGTGGCTAACCAGTCTGATGAGACCCTCACGAACATTGTTTGTGGGGCTCTCTGTGACCTCGCCACCAACCGGGATGACTCAGATGAGGCCCTGTTGAGTTCTGTTCTGACCCCAAATATGCTTGACCCTAGAGCCCAGATGTGTATGTATCCATTGAATGATTCATCTGTTAGCATTACTCCAGGGACTCATCATAATTGTCATGTAGGATCCCGGTCATCCCTAGAGTCGTCAAGCCATTTCATCGATACCCATCTCTTTCCCTGTCACTCATTTCCTCCATCGCTCCCACCACTCTTTTTTCCTCCATTCATTTCAACTCATCATGAGCCTACCACCATGGCTTGTATGCCATTTCCTGATGCTAATATCTTTCCCCCGCTCCTCATTTCTTTACTCGCTCCTACTTGTTTCCCCTGCTGCTCGATTTCACTGCTGTTCATTCAAGTTTCCCCCGCTGCTCGTTTTCCCGGGCCTGCTGCTCAATTTCAAATTCACTGCCATTCAATTTCCTGCCGCTTGTTTCAACCATCATGAGCCTACCACCATGCTCGCTGTATACCATTTCCCGATGCTCGTTTCATCCCCTGCCACTCATTGTATATACCATGATTCCGCCGCTCGTTTCATCCACATTAAGCCTATATACCATTCTCTCTACTGATTCACTGATTTTATCTTGCCATGAGCTTATTGACCGGCTCGTATACCCCACATTCAATGTTAGTCATGATTTTTTAATCAATACAAATCAGCCAATCAGCACGCTCGTGCTGTCGCATAGTTTTGATTCTTTTTGCGCTTTCTGTGATCCCTCGATTTCCTTTTCAGTACTTTACTAGCTACTTTTAATATAATTTGATTGCTTTTCAGATTACCTGAACAGGAAAAAGGACAACAAAAAGCAATGAAAGAGGAATCAAAAGGCGCAAAGGTAGGGAAAGCAGTAAAAAAGGATGGCGAAAAGTATAGTGATCTACTTTTCATGCCTTCCAGCATATTTACGGAAAGAACAAAAAGGAACGAGAAAGCACTGAAAAGCCATTAAAAAAGATGGAAAAAGCAACTGGTGAATCTGCTGATGGAGCTACTAGTTGAAGGTGACCTATGACATCTATACAGCGTCTGGCACACCTAATCACTAAATACAAGCTAGGAGAGGATTGTAGTTGTCAGGGGGAATCCAACAAGAACAAGACTAGCTTGTTCTGTTGGCTGTATTCCTGCTTATATACTTAGGCTACATGGTCTGTGCTACTGGTATGTATACTACATGAGGGGAGCGCATGTACTGACATAGTAGTTCTAGATGATGGCAAGGTGGGTCCAGCATGGGGTGGCTGTGTAGCTACTAGTGTACGAACATATGAGGAACAGTGTACGAACATATTATAAACACCTTACGAACATATTATAAACACCTTACGAACACTTGTGACACCTTGAACAGACCGTGGGAAAAACGAACATTACTACGAACATACTACGAACAATGTATGAACATACTACGAACAATGTATGAACATACTACGAACAATGTACGAACACTGTACAAACAGTGTACAAACAATGAACAGTGTACAACCACTGTTCGGGCATTTTTCAAAGGTCTAAAGCGCAGCGTTCTGAGTATCTAGGAGTATGTATAGGGTATATATAAGTATGTTACACATGGTAGCTAGGGCTAGCAGTGTCTAGGTCGTGATTAGGGGCGAAAATGGTATAATCTGTAACATCACCCCCCTCCTATTCCTCAGATTCCAGATGAGGAGGTTCAGAGGACCCATTAGTGTAGTTTATACAGGGCTGAAACAGCCCCTCAAAGGCCTCTCGGGTCATGCGTAATCTTCTCAGTGCAGCCAGTTTCATTTCATGAAAAATCTTGATTGCTCCCTGTGCATTCTTCAAGGTGGAGGCTGGCTCCCAAGTGCGGTCAGACTCATTGTAGCCTTTCCAATGTACTAGATACTGGAAACCCCATCCAACAGGGCATGAGTCTACTATAAATTCGACTTCGAATTCTTCAGTGCCTTCATCTCCTATGAGGAGGGGACCAGGGCATTCTACCGGTTGTCCTGCAAGGGGTTCGGAATAGGGTTTAATGCATGAAACATTCACTACGTCATGAGCACGGCTTCCCTTTGGGAGAAGAAGTTTGATAGCATTTGTGCCAAACAATTCTGTAACCCGGTATGGTCCAATCCATCTTTCATCAATTTTGGCGAGGGTCAAGAGGAATCGAGGTCTAGATGTTTGGTGGAAAGCCACACCATGTCACCTATCTGGTAGAGAGGAGCTGTGGATCTGTGTTTATCTGCCTGGGATTTCATCCTTTCGCGAGTTCTTTCAAGCCTGAGGGCTTCCTTGGCTTTGGCAAGGGAAGACTTCATTGAATGTCTTGGTGAGTGTGAAGGGTGCAAATCCAGTTGCCAAGGATTGTGTATTGTTAAAATTAAACTGTGCGATGGCAAGCCATTCAGCCCATTGATCCTGCTTTTCTGCTATAAAGAGACGGAGATATTGTTGTAGCTCACGATTAGTCCACTCTGTTTGTCCATTGGTCTGCAGGTGATAAGCCGTGGACATTTTATTTTCGATCTTTAATAGCTTTAACAGATTGCGCATCATCTGGGATGCGAACTGTGGTCCTCAATCCGAGACAAGTGAATCCAGAAGTCCATGATGCTTCCATACATAATCTCGATACAGCTCAGCTGTTCCTTGGGAGGTAATGGTCTTATGTGTGGGGATGAAAGCTGCTTCTTTTGAGAATCGGTCTACTACCACTAGTATGGCATCAAAACCATGACTGAGGACTCTTTAGGGTTCCAGGTTTATCTGATGTTTTTGTTCTCTGCAATTTTTCGCTCTATTAGGAAATAGCTGGGACTCCGATGTCATTTGTGTTTGTTGCATGAGATCTAGTTTTTGTGCCTCTATCCTCCTCCTCTTATCGATTTCTATTATCTTCGCTCTGTTAACTTCATTGACATGGAATCTTATGGTGCGTATCAATTGATCAGTTTGTTTTCCTGGATTTACAGCTGTTTTCAATATAGTGCAGAAAACACGTTTTCAAAATTTCTGTCTCACAGACAGCCGGGCAAGGACCCCAAGTGCACCTGAGTGAGCCATTCGTGTACAATCATATCAGCAGCGCCCTTCAGCCTGAGCCAAAATGGCACACAGTGTCTCCGCCGACCTCAAAGCTTGTATTCCAGTTCTCTATCACAAAGGCTATACCATCCAGCAGATCTGTGACCTGTTGGGCATCCGGAAAACACTTGTTTACAAGACTCTCAAGCTTCACTCAATATTTGGGATTGTCTCCAATCCTTTTACCTTCTCTCACACAACCAGGCGTCAGCAGATTCTCAGCTTCACTGACATGTCCTTCATCCGTGCTGTTGTCAAAACTCGCCGTACAATCTACCTTGACGAGCTTCAACACAAGCTTTGGATAAAGCATCATAGATTTTGCCAGCATCCCTACTTTGCATTGAGCACTTCGAAGCCTCCAATTCACATACAAGATTGTGTCTGCCTCTGCAGTGGAGCAGAATGAAGAGTTGTGGGCATTGTACATGAACCACATTGGTGCTGAAGCTCGAGACACAAATATGCTGGTCTTTATTGATGAGGCTGCAAAGGATCGGCATACATCTGCACGTCAGTATAGGCAGGCATCCAAAGGAGACCATTGTCGGATAGACAAGTGTTTCATTTGTGGTATTTGCTACTCCATCCTTCCAGCTCTTACTCTGGACGGTATCATTGCATATGATATTGTGGAGGGTTCAGTTGATACCGAGCAGTTTCTGTCCTTTTTGAAAGAGCATGTGGTTTGTATTATATCCTTTGCATTGTGATATGCCATACTAACTGCAATACAAATGCCATTCACCACTCTGTACCCTGGACCGTGTAGTGTCCTCGTGATGGATAATTGCCGCATTCACCATGGAGAGGAAGTGCGAGCATTGGTCAAAGACATGCACTGTAAGCTAGTACACATCAGGTATTTCGTTCATTTGGCTAATGAATATCAGTGTGCAAGCTCATTTTTCTGCCACCATACTCACCCAATTACAACCCCATTGAACAGGCATTCTCGACAATCAAGGCATATTTGTGGTGTGAAATGCATGACCTATCATTGATGGCACTTGTGCGCGCATGTCAGAAGATCATGCCCGACAAAGCAGCAGGTTATTTCAAGGCATCTGGATACATTGAGTAAACTGTACCGTTACTTAGTACAACTGTGACTCCATTGCTCCAACAAAAGGGTATCTAGTACTGTTGAAAGTGATCCATCTGACTCTTGCCTTCACCAGCTTCATCAACACTATGTCCCTTTGGGACTGGAAGCCATTGCTGCTGCATATCACAGTGATAGTAAAGAACGTAGTCCTGGCCTGAGTTGAAGTCACTACCGCCATCAGGTCTCATCGGAGGTCCTGAGAAGCGGGCTTTGCCAATATCATGGTAGCGCCTTTCATATGCTACTTTTTTGGTAGGACGCAGTACCTCCAAGTAATTATTAGCTATGGGCAATGACTTGGATTCCAATGCACCAGTGTTGCTTCTTTTCTGCTTAGCCTCCGGTCTATTCCACCAAGTCAAGCTCACTTTCTTGAGGCAAATAATATCACCAGCAGGTAATCCAATTGTTGTGAGTGTCTCGTCATTGACATCAGCCAGAATGTCTGGGCCAATGCTTTGAAGCTTGAGACCTCGCTTGTAGAAGGTGGCTTTGTGGACACCAAGATGATCTTCAGCATAGAGAAGAAAGCGTGAGAGCTGAGACGGTGAAGGGATTGGTGGTGAACCATGGTCATCAGGAGCTTGATTCTTTTTGACTGAATGTCAGGGTGGTGTCTTGGGAGCAGGAACATGGCTGTTACTATGAGTGCCAGCAGATTGAGCAGGTGCATTTGGCAGTAAACCCGAGTTCGCCAGTGTTTGTAAAACAAGCATGTTGGTGAGCGAGCTGAAATCAGTGCCTGGACTGGGGTTGGCGGTCGCTTGCGGGGGTGGAGCTGGCAGTGGCCGCAGTGCGGCCTTGCGCATCAGATGTAATAATGGTGTTTTGTTTGCAATGCTGAATGATTCAGTGTTAGGTGGGAACTCCAACGTAGCTTGCCCCTCATCTTAAATGTCCATCAGAAATTTGATCCAAAAAAAAGCAAAGCTCCACACCAGAGCGCGTACCCAATCCAGAACCAATGCTGGTGTGAGCGCAATCTCTCCCATTGGACCAATATATATAAGGCCTCCGTTGTCATTCTTATATTGTTTCTGAATCTTCAAGTGCCATCTCATAAGGCGTGCATTGAGATCAGAACCACTACGTGATATGTCCTCCTTCTATGGATTTGCTAGTAAGTTGTAATTTCAAAGTAAAATCATAATTACTTGCCTGACTATCCTCACTGTCTGACTCCCTGGTATCATTGTCGGAATCACTCTCACAGCGAGGAAGCTTCTCCACTCCTTTCATGTCAATGAATATCCTGGTCACAGTAACAAGTCCAGAGTCGGTGGTACTTTGTATCTTCTTTACCATTTCCTGATATTCATCCTCATTGTCAACATCTATGGCATCACCGACATGTCGGCTGAATGAGAAAATAAAGTTAGTACCACTGGCAAATAAAGAAGAATAACATTGGGACCTTGGGCCACTCTTTGCCTTCGTAGGCAGAAACTTGAAGGGGTAAGATTTCTTGTTGGAGACCTTGTACTGATCTTGCCCATGTTTCACAAGCATGGCTTGCAAGAACTCAACATAGTTAGTGTTTTTAAGGGTAAAACAGAGCTCCTTCATCTTGACAGACTTCTCTTCTTTTATTGCCACCTTTTTTCCCTTGCCGGCAGTCTTCTTTTTCAGAGTAGAGTAGACAGTGAGAGCAATGGAGAATGCATGCTCCAAGTTCCTCTCAGAATCACGAGTAGGAGATGGCAAAAACATTGGCACAGCAGACTCGGAGGTTGACTGACTCAGATGGAAACGACCTGAACGAAGACTCGCTACTAGCAACGCTATGAACTAATGTGCACTCGGGGTCCTTGCCCGGCTGTCTCCGAGACAGAAATTTTGAAAACATGTTTTCCGCACTATATTGAAAACAGCTGTAATTGACTGAGAATGCAGTCGAGCCTCCAGAAGGTATTCGCACTGCTGTTGCTGAGAGGGTCTCGATGATGGAGCATTGGATATTGTACGTGTCGCTCGAACAGGATTACAATTTTGAGGGCATTTGTTCCCAACAGGTTGTTGCAGAACGTCTGCTTCTAGGTAGTCCCTGAATGTCAGTCTTTGTCTCTAATATCACAGCATTTCTTGTTGATTACCCCTACTTGACCTGTAAACATCTTCTGATGCTTATGTGCCACTCACAGCCTGAGGGTTTCAGTTGCTGTGCATGATAAAGTCGCTTGGCTTCAAGAGCTTCTTTGGTTGCACGGGTCTGATTGTTGTTGTCCACCGTTGATCTTCAAATTTCTATGGAAGTGTGTGTGTTGCGAATCGGACCTTCATGGCAAACAGGTTTTCTTGTCGGTCAGTCCATCATGCATTGCAGAGCACAAAGGCACCCAAGATGCTGCTTTGGAAGCTCAGCGATGCTCGTTTGCGAACAAGTCGGATCATGCTTGATGTGGTAGGTTGGAATGGAAAGCACAGTGGTACCGTGCACACTGACAGGCGTCTGAGCCAGATCCCGACCAGGATTGTAATTTCCCTAATAAATGTTTTGGGAAGAAAAGAGAGTGGTTATTTCTGATTAGCAGAAGGGTGTGTCTCATGACACTAATCAGGTTGTCATTTGCACAGTGTGTGTGTTTTCTTGTCATCCCGAGGAGATCGAGATTGTGGTGGGTGGGTGTATCAACTTCATGCTCCTGTGGAATGAGTTTTTCCCTCCACACGCTATGCCCTGTTCGTACAATCTCTCTGTGTATAACAATGCAATTTTACATCCTGTTGGAATGCTCGACACAGAGAGGAAGGTAGACGTCAGCTGTGTCAGTCTTGCAAGTGTAGTTTACTGGGTCAGATGCTGTGGCAACTGAAGTTTGCGCTCACAAACTTCTTGTATCACAGTCATGGTGCTCTGCCACTGGAGATTGAGGAGGACTTTGTGCTTTCCTCTCCTTTTGAGTGGATTCTGATTTCATGTTGCCATTCTTCGGTTATTACACATTACTACATTTGGAAAGGTTGACGAGGTGGATACATACCCGAAGAGAACTCATAGCTGTTCAACAGTCGGTTTTCCCTCAAGAGCCTCCTCAGTTGCGTCTCGTTTTACCCCCTGATTGATGTATTATGGGCTAGCAGCTGAAATTGTTGCCATCATCATTCTGGTTAGGATTCATGCTTTGTTAGTTCTGGTTAGTGTGCCTGTACATGCTTAAACACATAAGAAAAAAGTGTTGGAAAAAGTGTACAAAAAAAGTGTAGTGAAAAGTGTAAAAAAAGTGTACAAAAAGTGTAGTGAAAAGTGTACAAAAAAAGTGTACAAAAAAGTGTAGTAAAAAGTGTAGTAAAAAGTGTACAAAAAAGTGTACAAAAAAAGTGTAGTAAAAGTGTAGTAACTGTGGATCCTACATGGTCTGTAGAGCTGGAGGACCTGTAGAGCTATTGGATCTGAAGAGCCTGTAGTCGTCTGTAGAGTCTATGAAGTCTGGAGGCAAAAAGCTGGTTTGCTGATGATGTTACTATCGTGTCAACGTCTAACCAAATCTGGCTAGACTTCTCAAACTCGTTCTAACTTCTGTGCAACAGATAACTCATGAACATGATTTGTCATTTACTTCCTCTTGTTTGCAAGTAATTTGAAGAGTTGTATAGCTCAGAGGTTGCTTTCATGTTTCATACACCTCAGGACATGTTTCAGTTATTTGTGGATGAGCATATTACCGCAACTTGTATCAACTGGGACCATTTAACCTTTGATGTTTTAGTGTGTCTTCTCCACACATTAACCAAGGAAGTATTAGCTTTTCCAATTCCAAACATGAGTTGCATCAGTAATTTACTCATGGCCTTATCCGGACTTGTTCACACTTTTCCAGCAATGTTCCCACACTTTGTCACATTGAAGCACAAGGCCGCCCAAGTCATTCAAGGCCACTCATTTTCTTGGACTCAACTTGTACAACACTTGTATTACACTTTTCGCACTTGGGATGAGCCATTTCAATTGGAAAAACTTGAAGTGGTTTAAGGTGCATCATGACGTTGATCAAAATCATGCTTTTCGTACTTAGGACAGGGGGGCTCAATGTGAGAAAGCAGAAAAAGTGACTCAAGATGAGCTGTATTGTCCATTAGAGAAATAGGATAGGTACAAAAGGGGTAATTAATGTGGTCGAACGATGGGAAACAAGCGGGAAAAAGCAGATAGCTGCCACATCAGCAGCATCGCAGGAGAGTCCAGATCTACTAGCAGGAACGAAATCTACTAGCACCAGGAACAACTCGGAGTGCCGACAGCTGCGGCAGTGACTCCAAGTTGGACTTGGCTTAGCCGTATGGACAATTAGACAAGATCTAGAGAATCATTAGTTTCAGTAGTATGGTTTCTGGTGAAACAAATACCAAAGTAAAGTGCACGGATTGACACTATCAGCATCAGCCTGAGAGCTGGGGGTAGGATTGGCGGAGCCCGGGCCACAGTCAAGCAGTGCATAAGCAGAGGTAATGATGTTGGCAGTGTTATCGGAACCCTTCTTTGTGACTGCGACGGCATACGACTGCATTTCGCTGCCCCAGTTGCCCACTGTAGAGAACGTTCCCTTGCTCATATTGCCCGTCACCTTGTTGAGACTCTTTGGCAGTGTGATCTTATCCTTCTTTTCCGCCATTTCCTTCACAGTATCCCCGCACATTGATGACACCATCATGAACGAGGGTGAATGAACACTCGAGCTTTGATAAGAATAGAGTCAGAACTACATCAGATCAAGCAACACAAGAAAACTTTACCACAGCAGCTGCGAGGGCAATGACACATTCCATGCCGTGGCCTTTTTGCAACTTTGCTGTTTCTAAAGATTTGATGTTGATGGCACTGATTGTCTTGCTCAAATGTGCGGTTGCAATGAGCTTTAAAATGAAGTCCAAACGAAAGTTGCGAGTGGGATCCAGATCAGCATAGTCTTCATGCGTGAATGGGAAATGAGGGGGCACAATGAACTGCCCAGCAACTTCCTGGACTGTTGTATTGGAGTCCTCTGACTCCGAGTCTGCATTACCCTTTATAATCTCCCAGAAGAAATGAATTGCCATAACGAGCGCAGTAGATCCGAATCTGCTGCACCACTCAAGCAGGCACTGCCATGCCTATTTGTGTATTAGTGAAAGGTAACGAGACACAGAGGGCAAGAAAAAATGATCAGGACAATCATAATGTACCACACTGAATACTACACTATAAACTATTACCTCGTAGTATTGAACATCTGGGTAGACAGCGTTGAATATTTCCTGCAGTGCTCTTGCTAGGGTTTTCATCAGGAATCAACCAGATATTTGGTTGACCCTCCATGTCCATGAATGTGGTCGTCCATCTGTGATCAACAGGAATAGGAAGATCACAATTCTTGTAGTCACTGCGAGACTTCTTGTTTTCGATTGAATCGACTGAGGGAGTTCAAGTCATTGGGTTGGCCTGAGTATATGGTGGCCCGGGTGGCGGCATAGGGTCCTCTGTCTTCAGTGTCTTGGCCTTCTTGGCTACTGGCTGAGCGTCTTCCATGGCCGTGACACTAATTGACGTCTAGTGTGATGTAACCTCAGTGAGAATATATAGAGATAGTTGAAAACAGACTCACTGATGATGTCATGGTTTGTATCTCAGGTGTTGCATCCAAAGTATCAACCTGCATGGTCATGGGTAGTAATTTCATCCAGTTTATCACCTTTCGAAGTCTCACTGTCCAGAGTGCTTGCTAACTTTCTCTTGATAGCCGAGGGAGTATGATACTGAGGAGACCACCAAGGTCGGGTTTGACTTTCCTGGAAATCAGGACCAAGGTTGCTGGCAGGAGTGTCATACTTGTCGGAGGGCCACCAAGGCGGGGTTTGACTTTCCTGCTGGTAATCAAGACCAAGGCCAGTGTCGGCAGGAGTGTCAGACTTGTCGGAGGGCCACTGGCCTATGGGCTTGATCTGACTACCATCTTCAATTTCGACATCACTGTCAGAGTGAATGACCTAGGACAGTGAATTTAGTGAGTATCCTCATTTGAATCTCATATTGAAATACACACCACCATGATATCATTTGCCTTTCCTTTTCCATGTTTGACAGGTGCCGCCTCTTCCTCTGAGTTATCACCGAGATCGAAGCCGCTGAACTTGGTTGTAATTAGGGAATAGCGGGGGTATACCCTGGGGTATCTTGTAAAAATCATAAATTGATACCCCAGGGTATCAAACATAACTTATCATCAGAATGATTTAAACACTAGTAGATGCATATTTGTATTTTGAGAAATATTAATTACTCCTAAGAGCATATACCCCTACTCATACTCAGACAATACCCCTACTCTGGATTTCGGAGGGTATCACATACCCTCGCTGTTCCCTAGTTGTAATACCAGTATATGTCTTGACAGAAAACTGTGTGCTAGTAGTAGTAGTGCTAGTAGCACTATTGTAGCCTGACTGGACAGAGCACCAGAAACGGATGCAGTGGGTGTTGTGTTTGTGGAACCCCTCAGACTTGGAAGTGAGACGTTTGTAGCCCAACCCTTGACAGTGCTGGAAAGAGATTTCTTCCTGTTGGACAAGTCATAGTCAGCAACCAATAAGTTGATGAACCACAGTGTTATGATCGTCCCCTAAAGTTCTCTATGTATCTCTTTTCTCTTTCTTCCTTCTCTGCTTATCACCTTTACATTGCATTCATCTTGTAAACATAGATCTTGGGTGATTTCATATCTCGTTCCACATCACTGCTGAGCCACTTTCTTCCTATCTTTGTTCCTCTTTTCCCCTATCTTTGATCTGATGTTCCGACTCGTGATCTCGTGATCACCTCATCATCGCTTACTGTACTGATAAGTCATCCGCAGTTTCTGACTCATTCCTCACTGCGATGACGCATCCATTCCTTGTGATTCCATCGCCTTCCATGCCTATAGTACTTAAGACTTTCTTCCTTCATTTTGTAGCACCTAAGCTAGAGCTACTTGAAATCCAATCAGAGTTCTCAGCCATTCTCGAATCCCTTTGTCCTTCATCTCCTCAGTCCTTCTGCCTTTCTTGGGTGTGTCCCCTTGTCTTAGCCTTAGTTGTCTCGCCAGACATTACACCTGCTCGATATTACCCTCAGCCTTCAGCTTTGTCCTACCTTCAAGTCTATAGCCGACCCTACCCGGGCCAGCTGTAACACACAGTGTGGATTCAGTGAGAAGTAACATGGGCTGTGTCGATGTGACAACATGTGAGCAACCTTCGTACTTTAGGTATTGTGACAAGTTTGGCTCCGACTTGTCAAATCTGTACGGAGGTTTCAAGGCTGCACTGCTGTTCACACTGTTGGTGATTGTCTTGCTGGCATCACTAATCATTGCCTTGAGCGATACCCTTTGATGTAACCGAAGTCCGGTCGGACTAGCGGACTGTCACTCGGGGGCTGACGACTACACTTGGAAGAGGAGAAGATTGGATATGAAAGCTAAGGACTTTGGCGTGAAGCTCAAGAG
>JBBPPL010000453.1:0-19040 GCA_038091955.1 Leccinum imitatum | reverse complement strand
CCCACGAATGATCTTGCTAAAAACGTGTGAGTAAAAACGATGCCTGAGGACATTGCAGGTCGATTTACGCGTTATGTGATGTAGCATGAAATTCGTGCGCATCGGTATCGGAGCGTTTCGTGAGTGGTATGGCTATACCATCACTTCCCCCCCTAAGATTAGGTGTTTGGGCGGCCAGAATGAAAACAGCCACTGTGACGGCAACGGTTGTGATCAGCTTGAAAAGCATTGGGGAGCAAATGTAGAGGAGCACACATACCATCAAGTACGTGCGCCTGACTTAAATGCATGTCGGGATGGAATCACGTCTAGGAACTAACCGGATACTAACAATCAACTGATGAAGAACATTCGGATCATCGAAACAGGTATGGGTGAAGAGTTTAGCGAAAGAATCTGGACTCACAAGACGGATTCCACCGAGAGCACTGTAACTCTTGATGGTGCATATCACCAAGTTTCGCCTCCAGTTCAAGGTGACGTTGAATTCGGGATCGGCGACGACGACAGCTGGATGCGCCGCGTGGCGGTTCAAACTCGATTCTACCGTATTAGTAAACTATGAGAGGGCGGTGAGTCGGTGGTGGCCATCTACATCTTTCTTTCGATCAGTGCGAAATTTTGGCTATGTTAGCATTTCGTTGCAGAAGCAAGTTAGTTGTCACATTTCCACGTCAGCGACTCGCAGAGCAGGTGTAGCACTCGACCGTACTTGCCAACACATTGGGGCCTCGCTACCCTCTAAGGCTCTTTTCCAGCTCAGCCAGAAATTGTTTTCTTAGGACGCGGCGGCAGAAGACAATTCTCCGGTGTGTGTTATGACTGCCTGTATGGACTTGATCCACTCTGAGTTGAGATCTCCGTAGAATGTGTGGAGGCAGGATTACGGTTGAATAAGTGGTATGTGCGCGATGTTTGGTCTTCGACCCATCACTTGGGCCTGCACGTAGTCAGTGATGATCAATCAGGAGTAGACAGAGGTAGGCTTGTTCGACGACCGCTGGATGACGGGAACTTCTTTTCGTCATAGGATAGGTATACCTGGGCGAACGTGAGCGTGGCAGGCCGAATGGGATGACGACTAGTACATCCTCATCTTGCTGTCACCCCCCTTGCTAGCGCCGAGGGCACTGACGAACGCGTCGAGCCAGCGCTTTACTCCGCAACTAACAAGTGCATAGAGATGCTCTTGCTGCGATGTGCTCCCTATCGCCCGTTAAGACATGCTGAAGACTCGCTATGAAATGTAGGGAATGAGATAGGACTACTAGGTCAACAAACCTAACTTCGCTCGCCCCACAGTGCCACTCACTTCCGAGCTGCATATAATCAATCTCCTCGGCGACGAGGACACCCCATATGAGTGCATGCGCCCCGCGAGGGACGCACTGGACGAGAAAGACGATGTGAAAAGAGGGAGCTTTCGAGAGGCCGTGACATCACCGACGGCCAGCTCAGGGACAGATGCATGTCAGTGGCTGAGATGCAGGGTTATGTTGAAGAAAAGCTCACAGAGTTGAAGACGAAACCCGGGCCTATGATGTTGGGGTGGATGAGACTGGGAGCGAGAGTGAGGACTTGGAGATGAAAGAGAAGGTGGAGGCGAGATATGAGGCGTACTGGGACAATAACTTGAAGGTGAGTCGGACTCCAGTCTTTTCGCCGATGAAATGACAATATGAATATATCTGCAGGCTATCGTAAAGGGAGCCTTCGAAGAAAAACCTTAGTGCTGCCAGACTCACGGTCAAGCATCTTCCATCTTGGCCTGAAAATGGGGATGACTGGCCCACCAATCTTGGAACGGGTGTGCGACTTCTCCGTTCTCGCTGGGAGGAAGGCCATGATCACCCAGACAACTTGGGCGCACTGAAGAAAATTATTAACCACATATGCACCAAGGGTGCCGACTTCTGTCCTGCGGCTGCAAAAGCAATCCAAAACATCAGTGACGAAGACTTAAGGGCTCGTGTCATTACCAAGTATCACGAGTGACAAAAAAACCTTCGCCAAGCGAAGGTGATAGGTCCGCCTGCTGGAGCCGGAGTGGTAGTAGGGATCAAACGACGGTGTTGAGCCCTGAAAACGGGTCTCTGCGGTGCGGGGCATGGTGGGTTTACGCGATTGTGAGCGGGACAGCCATATGATCTTGCACATTGATTTGAATAATATCGTGGAGCGCGTCGTGTCTAGTCACGTGTAAGAAGACAAAATACACTCGTTAATTATTGTGGGGTAATGTCAAACTACATGGAAATACACCAAGAGGAATTGCCGTCAAGGGTACAATTTGTGAGATAATGTGCAAGTATTGTGAAACTCCAACCGAATTCCCTACGCAGCACATTTCACCCATCTTACGCTGTGCATGATGCATGGCATGGGGTTCAGGCGAACCAACGCGGTATTTTCCGAAAACCTAAGTCGTTTAAAATAACACCAACCATGGAACCCCCCGCCTCAGCCAGGCAAGATAACTCGGGTTCTTCAAGGCGGGTGTCAATCAGGTGCGTCGAATCCTTTAGTATAACACCATGCTGAAAATGCAGAAGCTCCGCAGCATCAAGTAGCTTGCCGTCTTCGCTGCAGTCAAGTCCGGAGTCTCCTAGCGAGGCAATCTCTCTACTTCATCTTTTGCGAGCCGACCACGATGTCTGTTTAGCCGAGTTCAATCTCCTGAACAGCGAAATAAGTCGACATGCTGCCCGTGTCCAATACTTTAAGCACCAGGCTGAGAAAGCGCGAAAACGACTTGAACACGCAGAAGACGCAGTCGGTTATGGTCGAATGGTCATTACCAGGAGCGGCTACCTGTACGAAGCTACGGTTGGATGTTCCCGCTGTTAATCTCTATGAGGACGTCCCTGTCCCACTCCTATACGATGGATTTCACATAGTGCTATACTAGGGCCACCTGTCGCTCCTTTTTTTTTCCACTCGAAAGGTCCTATCTGTTGAACATTGTTACTCACATGATATATGCACATATCCATACTTATGACTCGTATGTTGTGTTCGTTTATCCATGTATGTGATTGCTGCCACACTAGTACTAGGTCATCGATTCATCTATCGCCTCTTTTTTGGTACACCCTCTAGTTACGTGTGCCGCATCTCGATCCTTTTTTAAAAGACATCGCCCTCCACCCAGACCTTTTTCTCAGAAGATATCGCGTTTGGTGGGCAAACAGACGAGTCCAGGTTGCATTGCGCTCATTGCCATCAAGGGAGTGAAGGGCGACGACTCGTTAATGACCGAGTAGGTCGATAGGGTTGCACACGGGTACGGGTAACACCGCGGTGTTTGGCCCACGGGTATGGCGGGTACGGGTGCGGTGTTCAATGGGCTAACCCGTGCCAACACCGTGTACCCGTGCTCACGGTGTACGGGTATGACGAGCGTGGGTGGATTGCGTGCTCACTAGCTTGAAGTTGCACAATTGACGACGACGATGAGGGCGAACTTGGAATCAAGCCTATCGAACGTTCAGCCTTGCGTTCAGCGCATGCAAGTGGGTGATAACATAATCGTGTGTATGCTGTATTTTATGCTACTCTGTGTATGCGTCGGACGTATGTATGTGGGCAACTATATGAGACCCTCCCCGATATGATCCACTGCGCAACGGCATATTTGTGTACATGGGTGCTGTGGATACGGGTAGATGTGGGAGTTGTCACTAGCAGTGCCCCGTTCCCTCCCCCTCCTCCCGATGATCGACTTTCCCGAAACGGACCGTTACGGAGGTTGGGCGCTACCGATGTTTCGGACTAGTCGGCGCAGGAAGGACATGCGGACAGGCGACGGAGGGCCATAGTGGGGCCTTCAAGTTGCTCGATTCGTTCACGTCATAGTGTTCGTCATTGCCGTCGTCGTAGTCGTTAAACGCAGGTTCTTCCCGCCAACTTCCGGGGACCTACGAACGTACACATAATCGCTTCGTCCCTGGATGTCGTCACGAAATCTGAGACGGGATAGGGCTCGTCAGTCACAATCAAAAAGTACTTTGTCGTCGTTTATGTATTCATCGATAGCGTTATTATCATCGATCGCGTACGATAACGACAAAAGAGGTTGCAAGACCGACGATTGGGGTGGAATTAACAATCGGGTCAGGTGAGGTGGGGCGTTGACCTTAAGAGTTCATAATAAAACGTCAACAATAACGAAACCACGTAAGGACTGTGAATTGGGTCGGAAATTTCATTTCTACGTAAAAAAGAAAAGGTGAAAAGAAAAGGGAGAATCAACAGCTTGAAGGAGTATCGAGAAAGACGTGATGATGGCTACAAAATTCAAATTGTCGTGCGAGGTTCTTGTTGCGTGTCGTGAGCAGCATGATATGAGGGGCGGAACAGGGGGCGTGATAAGGAAGAAGAGCAATGGGAGCGCCGGGCGGAACGGGGCCTGCGCTCGTTCCGGGCGCATGGAAGATAGTCATTGATAGATAATGAATGATGTCTATTCGTGTATGATATGATAGAATGCTTGGGTTCGTCGTTGGCATGTTCTTGCTGGTCGTGTACAAAAATGCATTGCGATGGTTGCCGTCATGGGGCTCGTAATCTATAAACAGAATCTGATATTGCAAACGGGGAAATCGTGGGCATTTCCGTTTCATTGATCACAAAGGCGAGGAAGCTGGGGGGTGGCGGGTGGGGGTGGCGACGGGAGAAGCAAGGATGGCGAGTTGTGGAGCGTGGAGCGTGGCGGACGATACGAAGGATTGGCAGTGGTGGTATCCAAGGTTATGTTTGAGCCCCGGTCGTTGGAGTTCAAACAAGGCCATCCGACTCCCGGGTCGTGTCCGCCAGATCGGTTGGGAGAGCCGAGCGCCACTAGCATGGCCACCATCAAGCGAACGCAGGTGCCCGTCCCGGCCAAGGGCGGAGGCTGGGCAGAGTGCGTGGCGAGGCCGACGGGCTCTAGTACGTAGCCCCCCTGAACCCGCGACCATTTCCGCTGCGACCGTTAACGGGCGAAGTGGTCATGAAGCCAAGCAGACGCTTGATCAAAGGCTGTTGGCCGTGCGGTTTTGTCGGGACAGGTGCATGTATTGGCGGCTAGATGGATACGGGATCAAATGTCGTCGTAGCGACCAAACAAGGCGGACAGCAAAGTGCACGAGGATGAGAAAATTGAAATTAGCACGAGAGCACAGGCACGTGAGGAGAATGAGGACGTACGCCGCGTTTATACTCTGATTTGGGACCGCCGCCCTGTACGAGGAGGTAGGGTTGTGGCGGGGGCTTTGAAGAATGACGGGAGTGTGAGGGTTGACGATGGAGGGGCGGGGGCCCGTGTGTGTTTGGGGGGATATGGTATATCTGGCCCGGAGGAGGCTGTGTCACATATGCCTGTCGGGTCGGACTCTGGCCAGTAGTAGGGGAAGGATACTGGTAATTGTGTGGTGGGGAGGTATGTAGCCGCGGGCCAGGTGTGCGGGAAACGACGTGCGGTTGAGGGTAGCCGTATGGCTGAGAGTGCTGAGGCTGATAGACGATGTCAAAGTCCCTGGGTGTAGATGCGGAGCGGGAATGTGACTGGGTGCGATGTCTAGAGGCCTGTTGGGAGCGGTCGTAGCGGGCATTGTCTGCGTACGACCTGCTACGCTCGCGGGATGGGCGTGAGGAGGAGGAGGACCAGTCTTCGTTGCGACGATGGCGGTTCTGATAGTCACCTGGCTCGTCGTAGAAGGTACGATCGCGGAGTGTGGGTGAGAGGACGAAGGGGTTCGAGTACTAAGGTCGATGGTTAGAGAAAGCGGCAGAATACTAACTGGACGGGACAGAGAACTGTTTGGTCCACCGTGACTGCTTCCAATAGTACTCGTCGAGGACGTCGATGCAGCCATTGAATTCATCAATAGCAGGTATGTCTTGCTGAAGTGCGCATGACCGTCGTTGTGATCGCATATCCAGAGACCATCCACTCGCGTTGTACGTCCTCTCACTGGCAGACGCAAACTTCAAGAACAAAGCCAAGTAACCGGTCGGATCCGACGTGTTGTGAGATTGACTGTAGTCGTCCTAGTTTTCGACAATACGCAGAGTAGCTGAGCCATCGCCAATGACAAGCTGGTTCACTGCGGAGGTAGATGGTATTTTTCTCGAAGATTGTTTGTTCTGACGGGCCGGTTTCGCAGCCGACGGCCTCCCATTCGGCGGTATTGGCCCAGTGGGTGGATGTGAGTAATCTTCCTTATTGCTGCGCTGAAGGGACTCGACTCACTCGAGCATGAAATTGGCTTGGCTGGTTATCACGGACGGAAGTTTAGCTTTGATTTGTTCACTCGCCAGAGAGCCTCGCTCGACTCCCTTCCTGCCAGTGGTGCGCGTGAACGACACGAGATGGAGATATTTGCTTGGTTGACATGATGGAGTACCGTTCAGGGTTTACGTTGCGCTAGGGTCAAGGATGAGCATAAGCCCGGCCGTTGTGCCGATTAGGCTACAAAACGTCTACGACTCACATAATCCCGCCGGTACGACCAACATCTGATTGCACAAACTTCGAGGAACAGCGGAAAGCTGACAGAAAACAACGATCATCTATTATATTTTGCACCGGCGCTGCACAGCGTGTGCACCCGCGTGCTTTCCGTTCCGATCCCGACGACATCCCGTTCCGAGCTGTGCTAGGGGCCGGCTGGCACCTGAGGCCTGATCTCCTGTTACTAATCTTCGCGGACTCTGTAATTCATTAAATTGGCCCTCCCTGGTTCGCAAGTTAGTATGCCTGCCAGTGGAAGTGGAAGAATATAAAAATCACGGCTTGGGGCATCTATTTATGGGCCATTGATCCTGACCCCGTCATCGCGTTATGTTTTATTCAAATACCCTCAATTCAACTTGGCATGCATAATGCGGGGAAGGTGCCCATAAATTTTCAGGTCGATCATTCTTGTCAAACAAAGACAGCTAGCTACGATAGATATATACATGGTACATGTGATTGAAAGATTGAAATCAGACCTTTCACCGAGCATAACAATACTACTGTTACACGGAAAGCAAGAAGGGAACCCAGAACCATGACGAGCGGAAAGGGATAACAAGCAACCGAGAACGAAAACGATGTGAGTATAGTCGACCTCAAAGGAGCACTTTCGAATACAGGTACAGAAATGATCAGTTAGAAGCAGCGTGTTCGGCGTAACCACCGTAAGCTGCACGAGCATTGCCGTACAGTGTCTCGAGCAGGGATCTTTCTTGTGCGCTAAGCCCGTCCACCTCCCAGTCAGAGATGGCGAACTCGAGCTTCTCCTTATTGAGGAGCCGCCGCACGATCGTCTCCTTCCACTGCCTCCAGACCTTCGTGTCGTTGGGAAGCAGTTCGTCAAGAAATTTGATCGGTTGTTCAGGCTGAAGAACGAGAAGGGCGTAAACGACGGTGGTTGTGAATGTGCCCAATGTGTACTTGGTTAAATATGGCTTCTGGAGTACACTGTTGAACAGGATGTCCCGTTGAATCTTGTCCTTATCTAAGGAGGCCAACCAGGAGTTGTAAATCCAGGAAACGCCGAGGGAAGCGACAAAAAGAATTTGACCAAACAGGGAAGCTTGGGGGATAAGGAGCAATTGGGCGATGAATTGGATAGTAAGAAGCGCGGAAGACCATCCGATGCTTCTTAACTCAGCCTCGTTGGAGAAGCTGATCAAAAGAGAAGCTCCCACGGGTGATAGAGTTCACGGCACCCTCCGCGCCTTTGAGCAAGACTATCTCTTTGCCTGAATCAAGGATGCCGCATCTCCAAGAGGGGAACCCATGGCAGGGACAGGATGGTGAACTGAAGCTTTCCTGAACCGATGACGAATTTGAGCCGGCAAAGCCTGATATGAAATCCGCTGTAATACAACACAACTTGAAGGCTGCCTCTGTCTGCGAATCTTAACTCGATCACGTCAGCAGGAGTAAATCGATTACAGTCGGCGTTTGCCGTTGCAGACTTGGTTGTGCTCAAGCTTTCCCCGCGCGCGTTTGGAGCTGATGTTCATCCCTTCTCATAGGATAGGTAGTCGCGATATTGGCACAAGGCAAGTCGTTAAAGACAGCTGCCGCATCTGCGCCTGACAAAACCTATCGGGATCAATACTTGAAAAGTTTTTGTTTTTTGTGACTGTAAGAGGGAACGTATTCCCACGACCTACCCGCAGCTAACGACTTACGACACGCTACAATGTCATCAAGACCACTACTTGCAGGAAATCCAGACATCACCTGGGCTAGTCAAGTTCTTGGAGAACGCGACTCTCGGAAACACGGGCAAGCCCGGATCAGTCAAGAGCGCAAGTGACTATATCTATTCCGCGACGTCGTACGCAGGGGACCACTACCGCGTTGCAGGAGATGCTGGTGGTAAGCAATCGGTTCCCCAGATGGACAGGGAATATAACCTTACGCTTCCAAACAGCTTTTATCGATCCCTTCTTCTCCTCTGGCGTGCACCTCGCATTCACGGGCGGTTTGTCCGCTGCAGTATCGATCGCGGCATCTATCCGTGGATTGTCCACAGAGCAGGAGGCCCAGAACTGGCACAGTTGTAAAGTGGGCACCTCGTAAACCAGGTACGTACATATGAGTTTCTCTTCGGTACGTGGTCCAAGTTGCTGATTTGTGGATTACACAAGGTTCTTGCTCGTTGTGCTCGGAACGTATAAGCAGATTCGCAACCAGTCGATTGATGTGATGAGCGACGTTTATGAGGACAACTTTGATCGCGCGTTCGACTTGATTCGACCCGGTATGTATTATCGAACTCTTTGGTTGTGCTCTCCATTGAACAGATATCGTTTCCAGTCATTCAAGGTACCGCTGACGTCGTCGGAAAGGCTCTGACGGGCGACGAACTAGACGTGAGTCAACTGCTGCACGCGAGGTGTTCGGCGATCACTAAACTGAGTTTGGTCGTGCAGAAAACAATGGACTTCTGCCGCAACGTGTTTGTTCCCACTGATCCTGACATGCACCAGCGCGTCATTGCAAGGTACATAACAATTTTTTCCCATGATGACCGGTACTCAGGTACTGCCTCCACCAGAGTTCCCCGTGAACTGACGGATCCCAATGGCCCGATCCTACTGGACGCGGCGTAGACGAACTCGATGCGTTGGTGGATGGTTTTGGAAACGGTCGCGTCTTCGAAATCTCAGGGGATAAAGGGTCTGGAAAGACGGTGCGTTGCGCGAATTCATCATATCTTTATCATGTTTCTCAATCACAATGTCAGTTGCTCGTGTTGCAGATTGCTCTGCGGTTGCTAGCGAGGAACAGGGAAGCCTCTGTATCGTGGATGGATACCACTGGCGACTTTTCCGCAGAGCGAACTCGCCAGATAGCCCAACATTTATATGGAGAGGTGACAATCACGGTTTCCATCCGCTCAGATAGACTGAGTACGTGGAGGGCTCTTCCGCAGTGCTAGAGCGACTCCAAGTCTCGCTCGTACTCAACATTGAGACTGCACATGTCCTTCTCGAAGACCTTGAATCTTCTCTTACAGTATGTATGCTCGATTGACTTCTGCCAATGTGATTGACCCAAGGACGCCAGACCAATGCGTCGCATGATTCTAGAACCCGTCTAGTTATCATGGACACGATTACTCCACTTCTGGCGCCTTCTCTTTCTGCTGTATCATTCCATGGACACGCAATCATGACCACGTTTATGCAGCATCTTCGCAGCATGGCTCGATCATATCACTTGGCATTTCTCGTGAGTGTCTATGCATTTCACCCGACGTTGTTTAACTCCTCGGAGATCGTAAACAATACGGCCGCCACCCCTGCCCACAATCCCTTGTCTGTCTTCTCGTCGACCACAAGGAAACCAGCTCTGGGGCCTTCGTTCACCTTTCTTACGGACTGCACCGTCTGGCTGGCAAAGCACGAAGACACAACAAGCGCCGAAGCAGGATCTTCGATGCACATAGCTGAGATCTTCAAATCACAGTCAACAGTGAGTTTTCCTAATTCTTGGCTCAACCTTCCTTTTCTCAGTCGAAAATTTGATCCAGCGATCAGGAACGTGGTGTAAGTTCAAGATCCAGAACGGCGTTCTACGCCCGACGACACAAGGATGAACACAGCTGGGTTCTGTGCATGTCAATGGAATATTGATGCATATAGCCCTGTTACTCGCCTTCCCTTTCTATATAGTACAAGAACAGGATTGCTAGTTCCAGTGGCCAGAATCGTGCCTTGTCGTCTGATGTACAGTATTTTCATCCAGCTTGACGGCCACGCAGTTGTCAGCTAGCCGTAGTCTTGCCCTGGCACTTGAGATTATTTCGCATCCAACACGATCTGCTGTGCAACGACATTGTTGAAAGGAAGCCCCCATACACTTGAAGAGGGCTTTTTGGAAGACAGAAGACGAACGTAATGCATTTATCTCACCTCGAGGCCCTGGAAACGCCAGCAACCCCTTTGCACGCTCAGACATGCGTGACATCGAATAGTTCGATACTCCGAGTTATCATCTTCCCGGGTACAAAATAAATACATGCACAGAAACCATATAGTGAGAATTATCAATAGTCTCCGAACCTGGCCCGGCAATCAACATATTGCCCATGAACGAAAGAGAAAACTTGCACTCACCGGTCCGGCATCGAGCGAGGGCGAAGTGTAATATATTTAATTATTAGACTTATCCATCAATCCCATTCCATGCATTCCCAACTTAACCCCCTGCATCCTCTGATGCTAGTTCGTGGACTATTTCTAATCCTAAGCAGATACGCACTACAGTGCGTATACAATATCCCCGAACTGAGCCTATAATGAGAGATGCATCGATGAGTGATGAGTGCTTGAGCAATGATTAATGAGCAATCGACATCAATGCATTGAGGCCTGACCCGGGGATGGCGCCGGTCCGAAGTGCCGTGTATGATAATGATGAAAACATCGGGGACAACTTGGAACCCTGCCCCGGGGCGCAACCGGGGCGACCGAAGTACATCATCATTTGAGATTTTTTCGATATCTATCACGATACTCGATCACCGGTAGGTGACCCGTCTGTACAGTCACCGCTACACAAATATCTTACACATCCTCCCTGACGTTCGCCGGTGGACCAGGCAGGAGAGGAACAGAGGGAAAGGCTCCCGCACGACGGCGCTCTACAGAAAGAAGGGACAAGGACCGACTAAGCTCGGCTACGCTACCTAACCCGGCAACTCCCGCATGGACCTCGACCGAGAACAAATGTACGAGAGGTCCATTCGCAGTCGCAGCATTCCACCCCATTTAACGAGGACGCACCACCTGACTACGCACTTAGCGCCAGCCCTCAACCAACTCTTATCATCAACAAAAACCGCTGCCGTACGATCGTCCAAGATCTTCGAAAGACAATTTTCGATGTCAAAGTGAGTAGCTCCGAGTCGTCGCTGATTCCATGGTTGCGTGACTTCACACACTCTTTATAGACTTTTCAGAACGTCACACCAGCCGAGTTTGACACTGTGCAGTCTTTGATTTCGGACCAGCATAATCTTTGCAAACTTGTCAAGTAAGCCTTTCTCGCCCTTCTGACTGCGGTGCAATTAATCCATTTCAATAGGTTGACTTAGTATAGTCCCAAACTCCTAGAGATAAACGCCATGCCTCCCTACCCGATCGATGAAGACCCGATCCTATAATTGTATTATACCGCACATGACCGTTACCTCACGTGTCTGCGACGAAAACTGAGTCAAAGAAGAAAGACATTGCACCTCTCGGTTTAGAATCACCTTTGTCGAACAAGGTTCCCAGGTCTTCTTACCATGCACCTGCTCCAGAAAACAAAGAGGTCGTACATGGATAAGGTATCAGCGGAGGACTGATCAGGTTAGCAAACGGACCGGCGGACATCTTCGATTGCGACTAATTATCTCGCAGGACATTTGGTCTGCACGGCTCATGACTCGTCATGAGATTCGGCGGCCATACAAATCCGCTTTCGTACATGACATTGAAGGACAGGCCTTGAGGGATTATGTCCCTAAATTTGGAAAAGGCTAGCATCAGAATTGAGTACAGGAGAACCTAGAAAAGCGTGTTGAACGTTAACGTTGAGGCTCATCTAGTAGGCTTGCGGCGAGCTACATCGATTACGTCAACGGACTGGTCATTGCGACGTTGACCCACTCTCGAAATGAAGCATCGTCGTCGAAGTGCTACCTTACCAATTGTATGTGTCGATCGTTTGATATGTTTTCAATATCGCAGGTTCGGGGGTCATATGATTCAACTTTGTCCGTGAACTGCATATCGCGTTTGACTTGAACCAGCCCGCATCGATGGCAGAACCGCAGGTTGCCAATGTAACAATAGACCAACTTGAACTTGAACAGACGATATGTATAAACTCAAACGTATAACTTCAATAAGATCACCGCCCATGGTTATTCCTTCCAAACGGGGATTCTGGGGCAAATGGAACGGCTTAGCGAACGGCCATAACCGGCGATGTCACGGGCACCGAATATCGCACATCGTGGATTCGTGGTGAATGTCAGAGAGAATGTGTAAGATATTCCCCGACGGCGCAAGATATTGTCAGTGAAGGTCAGGTTTTGGAACTATAGACGTCAAGAGGAGCATCCATTCTCGTGTAGCTTGCCAGCGAACCTCACGGGCGCGGTGACCGAATATCGCGGTGGATGACACAGAGAGGATGTGTAAGGCAAGTATTTGTCATGCGGGCGTGGGAATCCAATGTCGACTCGCAGTCTCGCACAGCGCAGTTCATCGCATTCGCTCGAATCCAAGTGCTGTGATTGGAGGAAAACCTTACCTCCAAAGTTATCATTGACAAGTGAGTGTGGTAGATAGTTGAGCAGGTGACAGCGGTTGGTCATTTTCATGACAGACTCACCCGTGCGGTCGCATCGGATCGCTTTGCACCAGGCCTATAAAGCAGTCGCACGGCCAGTGCACAGTTCTTCAGAACTACGACAATGGACATCATACGAGGATTCAAGGAAACCAAGATTAGCGAGATCGAAACACCATGTGAGTAGTATCTGAGCACTCTGTTTGCGGTGGCTGATCGCCCGACGGGACAATTAGCGATGGATGCTCCCCTTGCTGAACAAGAATAAAGCAAATATAGAAAAGATCGAACGGAAAGAGTTCCAGTACGACCAGGGAGACCGCCACGGTGTGAGTTGGCCCGCTATGTCGATCATCCGAGTCTCTGCTGACGCGAACACATCACTCCGTGGTGATCATTGACAGTTGGACGTTTACTATCCTCCCGCTGCCTCTGCGCTCTCCAGTCCCAACGGGAAGCTCCCGGTGCTTTTCTTCGTCTATGGCGGTGGATATAGCACTGGCTGGAAGCGGTACGCCGAGCCTTACGAGATGGGATACCGCTCAGTGGTGCCTTCTTCGCCAACCGCGGTTTCTTGACTGTCATCCCCGACTATCGGCTCTCACCGTATGTCGAGTTCCCTGGGGGCTCGCAGGACGTCCATGATGCGTTCCTCTGGGTCGCGGAACACGCGACAGAGGTGGCGGCGGCGGCGACAGACCCTGCTAGCACACGCGCAGAACTAGACCTGGATTGTGCTTTCATACTGGGACACTCGGCAGGGTCCCCCACCCTTGTCCCACCCTCACCGTTCGTCGGACGTATTGACGTGAAAAAAGGCTGCTAAATTGGGTACCGATGCGCCACCTATCTATAAACATGGAACCCTAAAGGGTGGAACACTAGGTTAGTAAACGTTGTCTCGACTATCTTAGTCAGTGCTTCATTACCACCTACTAGTTGCTCACCATTGTCACGGTCGTCGTCTTCGATGGCCGGCGCATCCAGTGGAAATCTCCTCAACGCGTTCAAAAACGAGTCCAGAACGCCCTCCATCATCGCCAGCGGTGCCATGTCCTTTGACGCACCCGCACACGGCATCCCTGAACCTATTTTTGCCTCTTCTTTGCCCATGCCATACTTTAGGTGTTGCTTCCCGCATTGTACGATCTTTGGTCCGATGTGGACAAGTCGCAGAACAAGGTACGTGATCGCTTGTGCGTGAAAACGGAGAACCAAGATGGCGTATTCAGGAGGACGTCCATGGCATGATCGAATACTTTACGCTACTCAAACGGGTCCTGCATGCTGCGTCTCGTCCGGAAGTCCTAGACACCGTGTGGCCGCCGTTCAAAGTCTTTATGGAAGCGTTCGATGTCAAGATGTCCTTTGGCTTCACTCAATTCAGCGATTTCCCTTTTGGGCGAATTACACACATAGTAAATTTGTCTGGTAGGCGAGCCTCATGTGATATTAGCGTGGATCGAACTCATCATGAAGCTCAACTAGAACGCATTCGGACCTTTGTTGCGACGTATGCACGACTGGACGTTTGCGGACGAAATCGTTGCGTGTTAAATGTTGGCGGATTGAGGATGACGGTCAAACTTTTTCATCCATGGCGATGGACGAGAGGAGGGTCACGTTCTGTCATGTGTATACTGAGTTGCTTCAAGTTGACTACTTCAAGGTACGTTTCTGCGATCAACAGCCTGCAAACTTACTGATCGTCCGGCGCAGGGATTGATGAATCCTTACATGTCCATGCTGTTGCGTCCTCCGACGGAGATACTCGGATCCTTTAGCTAGTTCTCAAAGTCATCTCCGACGGATTACGGATTGTGGTCTGGCGCGATGGCAACGTTGACGAAATTTCTCGAAGCCGATGACGGAGGTGAGCTTGTGGATGTATCGCTTTCGGACCTATAACCAAACCGGACCCATCTCTAGCATGCTGGCGCGAAGACAAACTAGCGGTACTTCTACCGCACGTCCTGTCCCAAGTTCCCATTGCCGTCCGCTTGCCCTCCCTGTCATCGTCGGACCCGGCTGCCATCGGTTTGGAGTCTAAGACGACGCCTCCACAATGCTTGATTTCCTGTTTGCTCACCGTTCAGCGTTCCAAAAGACGTGCAAAATTTGGCGAATGTTTGTTTTCTTTTCTAAGGAAGCGGCTTGTTCATTGATAGGATAATTTGTACAGGACTTCCTCAAGGATATGATCCAAGTCAACATTGGCTCCATGGAGTTGACCGCCAACCACAACATTCAACAAATTGTTGAAGTCTGCAGTGATTTCGAGAAACGAGCAAAACTGATCAAGCACTTGGATCAAATCAGCTCAGAAAACGCCAAAGTCCTCATCTTCGTAGGGACCAAAAGGGTTGCTGACGGTATCACAAAGTATCTGATGCAAGATGGTTGGCCTGCTTTGGCAATTTATAGAGACAAAGAACAGTGAGTCGTCTTCGAATATTGGTCTTGACAAGACTAATTTTTCTTTAGGCGCAAGCGTGGTTGGGTTCTTGGAGAGTTCAAGGCTGGTCGTTCTCCTATTTTGATTGCCACGGATGTCGCTTCTCGTGGTTTAGGTATCGTGTCAGGCTGGGAGCAGGCCAGGGCCTCTCTCGTTTCACTGGCCTTTCCGGTTCTGGTCTGTCAATGACTCAATGGGTCAAGACGGAGATCCATTGAGGGTCGTCGGTCGTGTTGACAACCCGGTCAAACCGGGCCGGAAGCGCTGCGCGCTGCTCCCTTGTCATATTCCGTCGCATGTACCTACATACAGTACAATGTACCTTCCTCTTTTCTCACCCAGCGCATACAACGCAGTCCAAAGTGTGAAGCTTAGCTGCAGTCTAGTAATTGATAACTTTGTAATTTGTGGCTGCGCCTTGGCTCTTGGAATGACCAGCTCCGTCGAGACTTTCAGACTTGGTGTCGACTCTCTCTCGATGTCACCTTCCCAATACCCATGCATTACGACGAATGCACTGGCAGGTGGTCGCACGGACCACCACCGTCGCAGCCAGCATCTGTCACTTCATTTTCAAATGAACATCTTCATGCACTATACGAGTCAACTTCAGCTGCCACGGGCATCCTTGCCCCATCAAATACAGTTCTTGCTATCAGTGGTCGACCGGTCAACGGCCGCACCAGTGCTCGAATTCTCGAGAGTCCGCCATTGGTTCCACCATTTACCGGAAATTTTCTGACCATCGGGCCCGCCCAGATTTTTCTACGGTCTACCTTCCATCAAAGCCGTCACGAACGGGATTAGGACCTGGTGCCATTGGTAACCCGTCAAGGTCATGATCCGAGTGTCCTGACAGCTTGTAGGTGTGATTCTGGTTCAAAGATTGTAGTACTGTAGGTGTCCTCGAACTCTTCTGGTCAGTAGGAACATTTTATTATATAAATTACGCGACACTTATTATTTTTTCTTAGCCGGGGTTCGCAGTGCCTTATTATGATGTTCCTGCAAAAAACGATCTACTCAGTGCCTCGCTAACATCACAATGAATGGCACCTATCTCCTCGGTTCGAACTGACCAAACCACCATTAATAGGAAAGTGAAAAGTCTTTACAGGTACCATGGGAGAACTCAACCTGAATTTTGATCACATGCACTGATCAGTTCCTTGAATGAGAGTAAGGTAGGTGTTTGCTGAGTCGGATCAGGTTCAGTACCGCACCTCGCTAAGCATCACCATAAGGGGGGAACCTGACCGGGGGGAACAACCACTCGTACCGATTGGTGCAAGGCTATCGTCGAAAGGGACGACCCGTGGGTCAAATTCCACGGAGATTGTCCGGCGCCCAACGCTCAGCGCTCATCAATCATCCAGCGTGATCGCCGCGTTTGGGCCTAGGCATATGGTATTTTGTTCTCCTGAGTAGGCAGCGACCGAGGTATAAAACGTCGACGGTATGTCGGTCAGTTCGTCAGTTGAACTACTACTCACCCAGATCGTACTACTTCAACTTCTGTCTTCATCACCGCCATGTCCGTCTCCCGCAAATCTTTTAAGCAGGTTACTCTTGCGACGAGGTCACCCTTCTCCCCGCCGGTCGAGTATGGCGGTCGGTCGGTCGTGACCGAGCAGAGGGCGAGGGCGATCTCTGAATATGGCAACAAGCTCATCACCCCTGGCCTCGTGGAGGCCCGCTCCTTGATCCAAAAGGAAGACTGGTTCGAAGATGCTCGCAGAAGCACTGAACAATCCAGAAGATTCGGCTCGTCGCTCCCTCTGGTTTGGGTATGCTCGGTATTGTGGTATCCTGTGATGTCCGACTTACGTCCATTGTCCAGGTCGTGACAGAGGGTAACGATATCCCGGACAGCGCTGTTCCTTTCGGCGAAGACCGCAATGGATACCCCATATACATTGCCCGCGCCCTCTTAGAGGGCAGTCTGCGTGAGTAGTCAGTGTTTGCGTTCACATATCCGAGGAGCTCAACCACTCTGGATCGGCAGACATCGGCAAGGCGAGCCATCAGCTCGACGGGGCCGTGATCGGATATGCTGGTATAGAGCACACTGTGTGTACCTCGTGTACCCTCTGAAGGACGCGAGCTGACTTTGGACACGACAGGTCGCCAACTATGAAGTGCTCGTCTGCGCTTCGCAGCTTCGCTGGGGCTTCCCTACTCTTGACTCGGACAGCCTTGTTACTCAAAGAACAATCCGATGTCTTCGACTCGACTCCGTTCTCGATACAAGTGATGTTCCCAGCGCGACTGTCGATGCCTTGCTTGCGGAATACGCCAAACAGGGGAATATTCAAGATTTCGACTCGTTCATAGCTCATGCCTCTGGAATGTCACCATATTTTTTTCGAGCGACTCTTGTGATCATTGCATTATCAGCACCACCGACCGAACACCAACGGGACCTACATATCAAAGCTCATATCGTCAATGCATCGCTCTCTCCTCGTTCCTTCTCTCTTCCGACTACCCAACGGTTTCCGACGAGTGCACTCGTAGTCTTGCACCAGTATGAAGCTAGCGGTCACTTTTCCCCAATCAAATTATACACCAGATCCGCCCTTTTCAATGTCCAAACGTCCCCTTCCCTCGACCTAGGACTTGGACGTGCTGCAGCACAGGCGCAAGCTTGGGATCTCTTTGCCCACATGCGTTACGTCGCCCATCCTGTCCCTGATGCCCATCTCTATGCTCTGATGATACGGGCCTGCGGGCTTTTTGCCCGACCTGAGCCCGAACGCGCTCTGGACCTTTGGGCGGAGATGCAGGAAAACAGGATCGAGCCAACGAAGGGCGCTTACGAGGCCACCATACGGGTTTGTGGTCGAGCTGGGCAAGAATTGCTAGGCGAGGGCATGAGGCTTGCGAGGGAGATGGGCGACCGATATTCAATCACGGGCATGAGCGGGAGAGGCTTGTGGTGTGGTCTGCTGGAGGGCTGTAAACGCGTCGGGGACCTCAAGAAAGCTAGGTGGATACTTGCTGAAGCTTGCGAGGCAATGACGATGGCGATGGCGCAAGCAACGAAGATTCGGTTTTGGACGCGGAGCTGATGACACACGTCTTTCATACCTATGCCTCGTACAAGCCGCCTTTCAGAAGAGAAACTACTCGACTCATGGACCGGAGCGCACAGTCAATCGGAGAACCGTCCGCGAACAAAACCTCAGAGGAAATATCGAGTGATCACGATGTATCTTCGAGTGTGTCCGTTGAAGATACAGAGGGGGGCGACGAGTTTGCTGATGTACCAGCGGGGATGTGTGGAGAGCGTGCCTTCATTCTCCCGTCTCCCGCCCCAGACTTCGGCGGATGTCTTGGCAGAAACACAAGCACTTTTCGACAGGATTCTTCAAGATAGATCTTTATCCCTGGAGAAGACGTATGGTCCTCATCAAAGCGGCTTGTTCGAGGGCAGGTTTGCACGCGTGGAGTTGACCTCCCCCTCGCTACACTCGGGCCAACACACCACGCACATCAACGACGCCCAGCCCAGGCAGGCTAGCCACGACTCAGGTCACAGTCTGACCCTCGACTCGCAACCTGCACGGTAACCATACAATCAAACCACACCGCCTCGTCATATTCTTCAGACCAACCAGAATATATCTTCCGACGTCACGATTCGATATCGCTACGTGCTTGAGCCATGGCAATATCGTTTGGCTCCTTCGAGGGCGTGTGTGGCACCGCTGCCCTCGTCATTTGCCCGCTCCTGGGACCATCTGGTCAGGG